>JAABKJ010075445.1:86201221-86266545 GCA_011634705.1 Andricus grossulariae | reverse complement strand
AAAAAAAAAGAATTTTTCGGAAAGTAGTTCAACTTTCAACCAAGGAGTTGAATTTTTAATCTAAAATGATGAATTTTCATCGAAAAATGTAATAGTTGATATTTCAAAAACAAACGAAAAAACAGATTTTAATTTAAAATAAAAAACAGTTGGATTTAATTAACAAAGACAAATTTTCAACAAAATACGTGAATCCTCATCTAAAACAGATTATTTTGAACCAAACAATTTTTTTAACTAAAAAATTGATTTTCTTCCTAAAAAGATGAATTTTCAACAAAATACTTCAAGCCTCAACTAAAATACAATAATTGTTTACCACACATTGCATTTTTAACCAAGAAATTGATTTTCTACCTAAAAATACGAATTTTCAACAAAATACCTAACTTTTAATTAGACAGTTCAATTTTTACCCAAAAAATACAAATTTTTAACAAATTACATGAATTTTTAACGAAATATTTTGAAGAATGAATGTGATGTTAGTCCAAATTTTATTTGATTAATTTTTAGTCTGTATTTTTTGATTTTCTAAAAATTTTGATCTAAATAGTTGAATTTTCAAGCTCAAAAAGACAAATTTTTAACTAAACCTTATGTAGTGTAAGTTTTATTAAGGAGAATTAATTTTCAATTTAAAAAACGATTTTTCTACAAGACTGTTTAATTTTATACAAAATAGTAGACGATTTTTCTATAAAAACAGTTGAAATTTCAACCCGAAAATATGAATTTTCAACAAAAAAGTTATTTTACAACTAATCGATTGAATTTTCAACAAAATAGTTAAATTTTTAGTTTAAAAAAAATTATTTCCAATAAAAAAAAAGTTTTTAAAATAAAATTATAAATAAACCATAAAAAAAGAATTTTTGAGAAAGTAGTTCAACTTTCAAGCAAGGAGTTGAATTTTCAATCTAAAAAAATGAATTTTCAAAGAAAAATGTAATAGTTGATATTTCCACGAAAAAGATTTTAATTAAAAATAAAAAAAAAGTTGGATTCAACCAACAAAGACAAATTCTTAATAAATAACTTGAATCCTCATCTAAAACAGATTATTTTCAAGTAAACAATTCGATTTTGAACGAAAAAATTGATTTTCTTTCAAAAAAGACGAATTTTCAACAAAATACATCAATTTTCAATCAATAGTTACATTTTCTACAAAATTGTTTAATTTTACAGCCGGAAATACAAATTATTTACAAAGCAGTCGAACTTTTAACCCGGAAATATGAATTTCCAACAAAAAAGTTATTTTACAACCAATCGGTTGAATTTTCAACAAAATATTTAAATTTTCAGTTAAAAAAAAATCATTTTTAACAAAAAAAAAACAATGTTATTTAAATAAAATTATAAACCTTCAACCAAAAATGAAGAATTTTTAAGAAAATAGTTCAACTTGCAACCAAGATGTTGAATTTTTAATATAAAAAGATGCATTTTTAACAAAAAATGTAATAGTTGATATTTCAACGAAAAAAATTTTAATTTACAATGAAAAACAGTTGTAATCAACCAAAAAAGACAAATTTTCAACAAATAACTTGAATCCTCATCTAAAACATATTATTTTCAACTAAGCAATTTGATTTTTAACCAAAAAATTAATTTTCTTCAAAGAAAAAAAAACGTATTTGCAACAATATATATATATATTCAACGAAATAGTTAAATTTTCTACAAAATTGTTTAATTTTCCAGCCGAAAATATGAATTTTTTACAAAGCAGTTTTATTTTTAACCCAAAAATATGAATTTTCAATAAAAAAGTTATTTTACAACCAATCGGTTGAATTTTCAACAAAATAGTTAAATTTCCAGTTTAAAGAAAATCATTCATAACTAAGAAAAAAACCAAGTTTTTTAAATGAAATTGTCCATCTTTAACAAAAAAAAAAGAATTTTTAAGAAAGTAGTTCAACTTTCAACCAAGGAGTTGAATTTTTAATCTTAGAAGAAGAATTTTTAACGAAAAATGTAATAGTTGATATTTCAAAAACAAAAAAACAGGTTTTAATTTAAAATAAAAAAAAACAGTTGGTTTTAACCAACAAAGACAAATTTTCAACAAAATACTCAAATCATCATTTAAAACATATTATTTTCAACTAAACAATTTGATTTTTAACCAAAAAATTAATTTTCTTCAAAGAAAAAAAAAACGTATTTGCAACAAAAAATATATATTTTCAACGAAATAGTTAAATTTTCTACCAAATTGTTTAATTTTCCAGCCGAAAATATGAATTTTTTACAAAGCAGTTTTATTTTTAACCCAAAAATATGAATTTTATATTTTTTAAAGATTTCACAAAGACTTAAATGATTTTCCAAAAATTTTAATAATTTAACAAATATTATCAAATATTAAAAATATTTCGCAAAAATTTTTTAAAATTTCAGAAATATTTCACAAAGATTTCAATGATTTTTCCAAAGTATCAAAGATTTCACAAATATTTCGCAAATATTTCTGATAAATTTTAAAGATTTCACAAAGACTTCAATCCTTTTCTAAAGATATCAATAATTTCACAAATATTATCAAATATCACACTAAGATTTCCAAATATTTCAATGATTTTCCAAAGATATAAAAAATTTCACAAAGAATTCAATGATTTTCCAAAGATTTCACAAAGATTTCAATAATTTCACAAATATTATCAAATATTTCGCAAAGACTTTAATGATTTACCAAATATTTTACAAAGATTTCAATAATTTCATGAATATTATCAAATATTTCAAAAATGTTTCGCAAAGATTTCTCAAATATTTCAAACATTTCGTAAATATTTCAGATAAATTTTAAGGATTTAACAATGACTTACATGATTTTCCAAAGATTTCACAAAAGATTTTAATAATTTCACAAACATCAAATATTTCGCTAAGATTTGAAAATATTTCAGAAATATTTCACAAAGATTTAAATGATTTTCCAAAGATATCCAAATTTTCACAAAGATTAAAAATATTTCGTGAATATTTCAGATGGATTTTGAAAATTTCACAAAGACTTCAATGATTTTCCAAATATTTCGCAAATATTTCCAAAGATTTGACAAAGATTTCACTGATTTTCAAAAAATATGAAAGATTACAAATATTTCGCAAATATTCCAGATATTTTTTAAAGATTTCACAAAGACTTAAATGATTTTCCAAAAATTTTAATAATTTAACAAATATTATCAAATATTTAAAATATTTCGCAAAGATTTTTAAAGATTTCAGAAATATTTCAAAAAGATTTCAATGATTTTTCAAAAGTATCAAAGATTTCACAAATATTTCGCAAATATTTCTGATAAATTATAAAGATTTCATAAAGATTTCAATGATTTTCCAAAGATTTCAATAATTTCACAAATATTATCAAATATTTCGCCAAGATTTCCGAAGATTTCAAATATTTTGCAAATATTTCAGACAGATTTAAAAAATTTAAAAAAGACTTAAATGATTTTCCAATGATTTCACAAAGATTCTAATGATTTCACAAATATTATCAAATATTTCGCTAAGATTTCCAAAAATTTCAGAAATATTTCACAAAGACTTCAATGATTTTCTAAAGATATCAATAATTTCACAAATATTATCAAATATCACACTAAGATTTCCAAAGATTTCAATGATTTTCCAAAGATATAAAAAATTTCACAAAGATTTCAAACATTTCGTAAATATTTCAGATGGATTTTAAAGATTTCACAAAGAATTGAATGATTTTCCAAAGATATCACAAAGATTTTAATAATTTCACAAACATAAAATATTTCGCTAAGATTTGAAAAGATTTCAGAAATATTTCACAAAGATTTAAATGATTTTCCAAAGATATCCAAATTTTCACAAAAATTAAAAATATTTCGTAAATATTTCAGATAGATTTTGAAAATTTCACAAAGACTTCAATGATTTTCCAAAGATTTCACAAAGATTTCAATAATTTCATAAATATTATCAAATATTTCACAAATATTTCGCAAAGATTTCACAAAGATTTCAAACATTTCGCAAATATTTCAGATAGATTTTAACGATTTAGCAAAGACTTCAATGATTTTAAAGATTTAACTTCGGATTTACCAAGCCTTTAAGGATTTTCCAAAGATTTCACAAAGATTTCAATAATTTCACAAATATTATCAAATATTTCGCTAAGATTTCCAAAGATTTCATAAAGATTTCGAATATTTCAGATAGATTTTAAAGATTTAACAAAGACTTCAATGATTTTCCAAAGATTTCACAAAGATTTCAATAATTTCACAAATATTATCGAATATTTCGCTAAGATTTCCAAAGATTTCAAATATTTCAGAGAGATTTTAAAGATTTAACAAAGACTTAAATGATTTTCCAACGATTTCACAAAGATTTTAATGATTTCATAAATATTATCAAATATTACGCTAAAATTTCCAGAGATTTCATAAATATTTCACAAAGATTTCAATAATTTTCTAAAGATATCAAAAATTTCACAAAGATTTCAAATATTTCGCAAATATTTCAGAAAGATTTTAAAGATTTAACAAAGACTTTAATGATTTTCCAAAGATTTCAATAATTTCACAAATATTATCAAATATCACGCTACAATTTCTAAAGATTTCAATAATTTTCCAAAGATATACAAAATTTCACAAATATTATCAAATTTTTCGCTAAGATTTCCAAAGATTTCACAAAGATTTCAAGTATTTCACAAATATTTCAGAGCGATTTTAAAGATTTTCCAAAGACTTAAATGACTTTCCAAAGATTTCACAAAGATTTTAAATGTTTCACAAATATTTTAGATAGATTTTAAAGATTTAACAAAGACTTTGAGGATTTTTCAAAGATTTCACAAAGCGAAAGTAAGTAATTTAATTTCCTTAACTTTTCCCTGATTTTTCCCTGAACTTGAAACATTTTTTATTTCTTTTTTTTTATTTCTACGGAAAAAGATGAATTTTGAATTTTTTTGAATTTTTTTGAATATTTATACCCTTCTTTTATTTGTGAAATTAAGCAATAAATATGAGGTAAAATATGGATGGGAAAGTAAGTAATTTAATTTCCTTAACTTTTCCCTGATTTTTCCCTGAACTTGAAACATTTTTTATTTCTTTTTTTTATTTCTACCTAAAAAGCTGAATTTTGAATCCAAAAGGAGGAATTTTGAAGTTTTTAATTTTTTTGAATATTTATACCCTTCTTTTATTTATGAAATTAAGCAATAAAGATAAGGTAAAATATGGATGGGAAAGTTTCCTGGGTAATTTTGTCGGAAGGTGACAAAACCTTGGAAGGTATGCACCTGACGAGAGGCAAATAGTGTTCCACAGGTGAACGGGATTGTGGCCAGGTAAACCGATCTCTCCCCTTGCCATTGTTGCTCCCCTCGAGGATCGAAAGAGGCTCGAAACTGGAAAGGGGATGCTCTCCAGGTACAAAAACAGGTTCGTCAATCCTCACATTCATGCCATGAAAAAAAATCCATTCCAGAAAAATCATTCACTAAACTACTAAACATGAGTGCCACTCGTAAAACCATTCAATTACATATAAATTATAATAAAAAAAAACCGCGAAACTTCCAAAACCATTATTTAGTGAATAATATTCTATTAATTATATTAATAATTATTATAATTGATTAATTAATTAATTAATTATATTAATATTCTATTAATCATTTTTTTTAAGGAATCCAGAGTGTCTAGCGTTTCTTTATGAAAAATTCAAGAACTTTTCCAGATTTTCCAGGATAAAAAAGTTATTTTTCAGGTACCTTTTTTTATATTGAAAAACTACTTTTCAGTAAATATAGTAGAATTTGTAGGTCTAGTAAAATTAAAACAAAAAAAGTTTTATATGCGAAATTTCTTTTGCAGCCTCAAACTGATTTTATGGTAAAAAATGAAATCTCTAGTTTAAAAAATTAATTTTGCAATAAAAAAATGAATTTTCAACGGGAATAATTGGATTTTCAACCGCGGAAGAGATTAATCAGTTTTTAACTAAAATTTTGGAATATTCAAATGGATTGCTTAAATTAACAGTTAAAAATATTATTTTGTAACAACAAAAAAAGGAATTTTCAACAAAGTACTTAATTTTTAGTTAAAAGAATTAATTAAAAAAAACTCGAATCTTGAAAAATAATGAATTTTTAACAAATGAGTTCAAGTTTCAATCAAGTAATTAAATTTTCAACTAACTAGGCAAATTTTTGAATCAACTAATACATTTTTAATCAAAAATGGAATAGCTGAATGTCCAATTTAAGACATTCATTTGACAACAACAAAAAAACGAATTTTCATCAAAATAGTTAAATTTTCAACTAGAGAGATAAATTCCTAAATGACAAAGAAGCATTTTAAATAAAACAGATGAATTTTTATATAAAAATTATCAATTTTTAACCAAGCAGTTCAACTTTTCTCCAAGTAGTAGAATTTTCAATTGAAAAAATATAAATTTTCAACAAATTTTTCAGTTAAAAAAATGAATTAAAAAAAACTAATTTTCACCCAAAAATAAAACGGATTTTTAACTAAAAAGATAAAATTTTAATTAAAATGATGAATCTTCCACAAAAAGATGAATTTTTAACAAAGTAGTTGAACTTTCAACCAAAAAGACGAATTTTCAATTAAAAAAGAAGATTTTTCAGTAAAGAAAGGAAAAAAGTTAAATTTTCGAACTAAGAAGATTTTTTAAAATCTTTGAAAAAAAAATCAAGCAAAAAATATCAATTTTCAACCAAAAAAATATCAATTTTCAACCAATAATTAAACTTTTACACTTCAAAAAAATTTTTTAAAAGACGAATTTTCAATTCAAAAAAAAGAAGATTTTTCAATGAAGAAAGGACAAAAGTTCAATTTTTGAACTAAGAAGATTAGTTTTCTACAAAAAAAAATTTCAAACAAAAAATATCAATTTTCAACCAAAAATTTACATTTACAGTTAAAAAGATGAATTTTCAACCAAAAGGGATGAATTCTTTTCAACCAAAAAAATATCAATTTTTAACAAAAAATTGAAAATTTACATTTACAGTTTAAAAAAAAAACGAATTTTCAACAAAAAAGTTGAATTTTCAACAACAATATATGAATTTTCGAAAAAAAAAACGAATTTTTACCCAAAAATAAAACGAATTTTCAAATAAAGAGAAAAAATTTTAATTAAAATGATGAATCTTCCACAAAAAGATGAATTTTTAACAAAGTAGTTGAACTTTCAACCAAAAAATCTAATTTCCAATAAAAAAATAAGATTTTTCAGTAAAGAAAGGAAAAAGTTAAATTTTTGAACTAAGAAGATTTTTTAAAATCTTTGAAAAAAAAATTCAAGCAAAATATATCAATTTTCAACCAAAAAAATATCAATTTTCAACCAATAATTAAACTTTTACACTTCAAAAAAATTTTTTAAAAATATAAATTTAAAACTTGAGATCATGGGAACCTTAATGTTAGACTTCATGTTACTAATTCGTCGTTCTTATATATCTCTGATAATGTAAACACAGTCGTTGAAGAATTCTACAAACAAATTTATGACATTTCAGAACAAAGCCCGAGTTCAGTTTGAGTCAACATATAACACAATTTATTTAGAAAGATTTTTACATCAAAGAAAGTAATTGAAAAGAAATATTAAGAACGCGTATAAAACTTACTTGACAGATGTTGAAAACGATATTAACAATTTGCCCTCGACTCTATGGTCCCATGTTAACCATTTAAATAAAGTTTCAAGGGTACCTGGTATCACGTTCTTTGAAGGCAATGAAATTAAGAATCCGCAGGATATTGTCAACTCCTTTGCTACTCCGTTCTCCAATGTATATAAACTTTCCGCGACTAAAGCTAATGGAATATCTAGGGACTCACATGACTTATTAGATGATTTTCTTTGCGTTTCATGTGAACAAATCACACTCATGTTGAAGTATATGCCAAACAAATGCACTTCGGGCCGGATGGAATTCCAAGTCTCCTGATAAAAAAATGTGCCAAAGAACTAACGGAATCACTAACTGCTATGTATAATATGTCTCTTCCATCTGGGATATTTCCGGATATCTGGGAATTATCTGAAGTGTGCCGCGTGTTCAAAAATGGAGATAAATTTTTCGTTGATAACTATCGACCAATTGCATTGTTAAGTAATTTTTCAAAGATCTTCGAAAAGATAATAAGTGCATTAATATGGTCTTATGTAACTCGTGTCTTAAATACAACTCAACATGGCTTTATTTGACAAAGGTCGACCACTTCTAATTTAATAACATTTCTTCAGACTATCGGAACTCTTTTGGTCGATCATCGACAGGTAGATGTAGTATATACGGATACATCCAAGGCCTTCGACTGTCTCGACCATGAAAAGATCTTAAGAAAACTCCGAGAGCTAGGCTCGCCAAATAAACTATCAAATATATTGCATTCTTACTTATGTAATAGTGAAATGGTAGTTCAGTACAACGGTTACACATCCTTGACTTCCACACCTACCTCTGGAGTTCCCCAAGGATCCAACCTTGACCCTTCGATCTTTATTATAGTAATGAATGATGCTGATGCTGCGATCAAACGCTTTTGCTCATTTTACGCGGATGATGATAAAGTATAAAAACCAGTATACTGTTTGCAGGATTGTGCTGAATTACAATTGGACATCAATAATTTTATTGATTGGTGTACGAGCAATAACCTCGATATCAACCCTCGAAAATGCAATGTTAGTTTAATTTCAAGAAAAACTTATTTAATTGAGTTCGAATACAAAATAAATAATCTGGTCATAAATAGAGTAGAAACAGTGCGTGATCTTGCTATATATGTAAGCGCAACATTAAGAGTAAACATTTAGGTAGACAATATGTTCCGGGAAGCAAATCGATCACTAGGGTTTTTATTTAGAATTTCTCGCAACTTCAAACAAGAACCTACGTGGAGAACTCTATACTATACCCTAGATGGGTATACATTAGAGTATGTGGCTGTTGCCTGCAATTCGAAAGTAAAAAATCTGTCAGAATCGATTGAGAGTCTATGTATTTTGTTAAGAATTCATCATTTTCAGTAGCAATTATTCTTCTTTGATAAGAATTCATCTTCACAGTTGTAAATTCGCTATTTTCTTCAAATTTCATTATTTCCTTTTATTAAATTCAACAGAGTCTCATGTTAAAATAAATAATGAAAGGGGGAGTAAAGGAAATTAGGGGTGAGGAGACAGTGGAAGTAGCGGAATATAAGGGTAGAAGAAATGAGGTGAATTAAAAAGTGAAAGTAGATGATATGAAGCTTTTTAGGGTGAATAATTATAAATAAAGGTGATTGAAGAAGGGAAGTGAGGGCTGGGGAAATAGGGAAAATAAGAGGAGAGAAAGTAGTCACAATGAGGGAAAGAGCGAAAATGAGGGTGAATGGGAAAATAGGGGAAGCGAGTTGAAATAAGGATAAGGGAAGTAGGGGGAAATGAGAAAAGGGATTGTTGATATAGTAGGGGAAATAAGAGGCAATATTGGAAATGGGGAATTGAGGGAAAATTAGGGGGAGTGAGGGAAGCAAGGTGAAATGAGAGGAGGACAAGTCGGAAAAATGAGGAGAGAGGGAGTGGAAGAAATTAAGGAAATGACGGTAATAAGGGTGACTAGAGAAATCAATCGGAAGTAAGGATAGGGAAAGTGGGGGAAATGCGGTGAACGAATAATAAGATGGTAGGAGAAATAAGAGGAAATGAGGGAAATAGATTGAGTAGAGGAAGTGTGAAGAAATAAAGGGGAAGTAGGGGAAGCGAGGAGAAATGAAAGGAGGGGAAGTTAGGACAAATTTAGATAGGGGAATTAAAGAAATATTAAAGATGCGAAGTAGAGTTACGGATTTTTTTTAGTTCTCCCAGAAAACTTTGAAATTTACATGAAACTCATGAATCAGCTGTATTGACATTTGTATTATACGCGGTCCAAAGTACGATCAATGTATTTCTTTTATATTACATCTGCATGTGCGCGATACAGAGACCAAGTTTTCAGCCGTGGCAAGCATTAAGGAATTCTTGGACGTTGTTCGTCCCACTCCTCACTGACAGGGATACCACTCCTTACTATTCCTTCGTGGGCATGATATGTCAGAGTCTCCAGAACGTAGGATTTTTCGGCCCCCACCACTTTCCCGTCTGGGAGCAACACATGCAAACGTAGCGTGTCGGTGAACCGGCTCTGTTACGCGATGCGTCGGCCAGCCTCGTGTAAAGCCGACAATGCACGAGCACGAAGCCGAGCTCGGCCGAGGCCCGACTTCACGATTCGGGTTCGTTGGCTATTAGGAGGTTTCAGTTGATTTTTGTTTTCAAAAATTGACACCTTAAAGAAAGACTTTAAATACATCTAATGAATTCTTGAGATATTTAATGATTTTTTTTTTCAGGAATTCTTATGGAAAGTTTTAAACTATCCGATTCTACAGTTTCATTTGTCATTATTTGTATTTTATTTTTTATTGATTTTATATATTGTAAAGTCAAAATAATAATAATAAATGATAATTATTTTTGATTTACTAAATTTATCAACATTTATACTGTATACTTACCTCTGATACTTACTTTTCTTTTCATGCTATTTTAGGCTTTAATCATAATTTTGGGGATTTTAAAAGAAAAAGCCAAAAAGTTATTAACTTGACCTCAAAATTTTACAAAACTTCAATGTCTGAAAATACTTATCTCAACATTACAAAATTTAGTTCTTAAAATGTTATTTTAATTGTAAAATAGTTGTAATAGGAAATTAATTGTAAATAATTGTAAAATAAATGTTTAAAAATTTATTTTATAAAGAAATATCGCATTATTTCAAAAGGACAAAATAATTTTTTAATGTAATTCTTTGTAGTATTTCAATAACTAATGAACATATTTTTAGAATATTTTTCCTTGATTCTGCCCGAGGGTGAAACATGGTACAAAAAACTGTCGTGAAATTTCAAATAAAAAACTGTACTCCGTATACATTAATTTAAAAAATGAAGAATATTCATACTTTTTATAAATATTTCTAAATGCTATTTGAATATGATACACATTGATATTTATTTTAAAAATTCTTGTGAATAGTTGATCATTTTATCAATTTTACGGCATTTTTGTACCATTTTTGGCCTTAGGGAATAGATTTGAAGAATGAAATTATAAAAATATCTCCATTAGTTAGTTTTCGGTTGAAAATTATTTTTTTTTTTTTAATTTGTATTTGACATATCTGAAATATTGAAAAATTTTGTGAAATTTTGTCAAGAATCCTATGAAAATATATTTATATAACCTTAAGATAAGCAAATAAAAAACTGAGGACATAAATAGTTATTCCAAAATTTAATTTTGTATACGGAAATATTTTTCGCCTTAAATTATAATTTTGTTGAAATTTTCCTTTTTTCTTCACTAAAAAACTTTTGAAATGAGTTATTTATTTGGTTGAAAATTCGTTCTTTTAAAGTTGGGTTCAACTATTTTTGATTGAAAATTATAAGTTTTTCATTAAAATAGTAACTATTACATTTTTCGTTGAAAATGCAGCTGTTTTTGTCAAAAAATCATCTTTTTTTCGGTTGAAAATTCGACTGTTTGGTTAAAACTTTTTTTGTTGTTGACATTTTTATTGACATACAGAAATACTAAAAAATCTTTGAACATTTTCTTACGAATCTTATGAAAATTATATTTATATAAACTTAAAAATGAATAAACTTAACAAATAAATAGTTATTCGAAATTTTTATTTTGTATACAAACATATTTTTTGCCTTTATTATAAATTTGTTGAAATTTTCCTTTTTTCTTCACTGAAAAATTTCTTTGATTTGAAAATTCATTATTTTGGTTGAAAATTTATTCTTTTAAACTTGATTTTTACTATTTTAAATCAAAAATTATAATGTTTCCATTGAAATAGCAATTATTACATTTTTCGTTGAAAATTTAGCTTTTTTGGTCAAAAATTCATCTTTTTTCGGTTAAAAATTTGACCGTTTGGTTAAAACTTTTCTTGCTGTTGAAATTTCGATTTATAAATAGTTATTCAAAATTTTTATTTTCTATACAAACATATTTTTTGCCTTTATTATAATTTTGTTGAAATTTTCCTTTTTTCTTCATTAAAATTTTTTTTTGAATTAAAATTTATTCATTTTGTTCAAAATTAATTTTTCAAAGTTGATTTTAACTGTTTTTAATTGAAAATTAGAATGTTGTCATTGAAATAGCAATTATTACATTTTTGGTTGAAAATTCAGCTTGTTTGGTTGAAGATTCCTCTTTTTCTTGGTTGAAAGTTCGACTGTTTGGTTACAACTTTTTTTGTTGTTGAAATTTTGATTGACATATGGAAATATTAAAAAATCTTTGAAAATTTTCTTAAGAATCTTACGAAAATCATATATATATATAAACTTAAAAATAAATAGTTATTCGAAATTTTTATTTTCTATACAAACATATTTTTTGCCTTTATTATAATTTTGTTGAAATTTTCCTTTTTTCTTCACTGCAAAATTTCTTTGGTTTGAAAATTTATTATCTTTCCACAGTTAATACAAGACATGAAATCACAACAAAACCTAAGATTCTTTTGACTACTTGCCGTAGAACTCTTATTTTAAAGCTGAATTTTATTGTTTTCAGATTTATTTGTGCGGGGTACAAATTACCCCGTCACAATATGTATGGCTAAATTCAGAGTCGTGATCTTTTGGGAAGCTTAATCATACATCAGTACAAACTTACAATAAATATCCCGGACAGATTAGATCGGGGGCAACTTTCACATGCTTACCCTGCTATACCCATTGTTGAATGACAGATAAGTATTTTTGTCAAAATTTTTGGGAACTTTATAATTTCGTACAATTCTTTGGTGGCTAAAGAGAAGATTCAGAAAATAACCTCAGAAGGTTTTCTTAAGAGTGGTCCCAGATGTGCATTAAAGTTATTGTAGGGATTGTGACCTTATGCCCTACAACTTTATGGGGTGAGGTAAAGGGTATACATTGCAGTGAGTACATCAGTAGTTGCTTGCTTTAAATTTACTCCATGCAGACACTTCGTTGACACCTGTTTTTTCATATTCATTTGAGAGGAATTTTTTGGTAAATACATACATTTGTAGATGAAGAATCAATATACATGCAGTATTTCCTAAATTTGTGCAATAATCATGACAAGGCGAGAAATTTGTCTTCAAAGGTAGGTTCTTTGATCAAGCATATTTTGATTATAATAAATGTTTATTAAAATTTGACTACTAATTGTTGTAGCTCATTCTTTTCTCAATCCAGGCATACCACATTCATTTTCACTATGCTTTCGAAGAAAACGATCGACAGCGATAACCTTACAAAAGCTCCTGTTCCCAACCGCTGTTAGTTGGCATGGAGCTCCTGCGTAAAGGAGAATTTAATATTAAACCATAACTAAACGCTAAGCTGTACTCTATACCACATTTTCGTAATTTCTGGAAATGCGCGGCTAATACTCATTGGTTGACATTGACTGCTTCTGGTATTCGTTATTTAGACTATCCAAAAGATAGTATTTGAGGCGCTGAATACGAATCTGACATTAAATTCATCCGGAAAGATGAACTGAATACATAGGGTAATTCTATATACGGACAACGTGCTTTTCTAGTAAATTTTCCGCTTCTAGCGGGAAATCATGAAGTTCTTGTTGAAAACTAATGTCAGATTCGTATGCAGCGCACCAAAATACATGCAGATATCACACAGAAAAAACTGAAGTTAAATTTTGTTGCATGTAAAATTTTCCGCTGTTAAAGTTTACATGCTATTTGGGGGAAGATTATCCTACGATGGAATAAAAGCTGTCGTCTGCTACGCCCTTAGCAGCAATGGGAAAACGACAAAGTATGAGTGAATTGGAACTATAAATCAGGACAGAAGAATTGAAACAATTATTCGCTTACTTAATTATTATTTGCAAATAATAAGACTTAGAAAAAAGACAAACGTTAAAATGTGCTGCAGGTAAATTTTGGAACGGTTAAAATTTGAATGTATTTCGGTGAAAGCTTCAGCGAGGTTAGGAGAATAATTTTGATTTATTCTACTTCACCACACTGCAGTGAGCAAATTAGGGTATATAACATAGAAATGGCAACAGAAAGAAAATTAAAAGATTGTTTTTACTTATCAATCTCCTCTGAAATAGATTAGACTAAATTGTGAAAGCACTAGAACTTATTTTATACAGCTAAGCAAAAAGAAACTGACAGCAGGGAATCGCTATTCTGCTCCAATTTAATGAAGCTAAAAGACGGTAGATAGCGCTGGCGTCGTAATTCTAGTAAGTTTTCGAATAAAAATGGAGCGATAATGAGGCGAAAGATTATCCAGGCAAAGTTAAAAATGGGAAATTATCTTCGATATGTGTAAGGTTTAACGGGCAAGGTAATTTTTTGTTGCAGCGAATCTTTCACTTGGAATCGATGTAAACTTTATCTTTCGTTTTTTCTGTGTTCTTTATCTAGAAAACGTATAATATAAGTATCTTAACACATATTTATATCCGGGGAACTTTTCGTTAAAATATCAATAAAGCTCTTTATTCATATTCCAGCCACGATTTCAAAAAAGTACACACCTGTGGGAGAAAAGCGAGGGAAAAAGTGTCACGAGTCTTTCTTCTGCTAGACATTTTCTAGGCCTAGGGGATCAACAAAGAAAGGAAATTTTGCGGGCATGAGATAACTCTTGTGCGCAATAAGAGGATAAAGGAAAAAGAACACTGCACGTATTGAGGAAATGAAAATTGAAACTTTTCAGAGAACCCGCTGCCATGTTGTTGTCCTTTCTAAATGCTAAATGCCCAAAGTAACCTGGGCAATGAGACGAATTTCATTTTAAACCAATAACGATACATTTACTTGAAATAAAAGAAATACTAAATCTATTGGTCGATGTACTATAAAAATGAAGGAAGGAAAAAAGTGAGCAATCTTTTTAAAAAATTATTGTTTTAACAAAATTACCAAAAAATATTCTTTTTTTTTTTAATTTCCATTGCATAATTTCAGGATCATTTAAGGCTCCTGAAATATCGTCGACCGAAAGTCGTGCGATTTTTCCTTTGCCCTGTTTTTGAAATCTTTAAAATCTTCTTAAATATTTTTAAATACTCTTAAATCTTCCTAAAATCTTTGTGAAATCTTTTTAAATCATTGAAATATTTGTGAAATCTTTGAAATTTTTGTGAAATCTTTGGAATATTTGAAATCTTTCTCAAATAATTGTGAAATCTTTCAAATCTTTTAAAATTTTTATGATCTTTGTCAAATTATAAAAATCTTCCGAATCTTTTGAATTCTTTGCAATCTTTGTGAAATATTTCAAATGTTTTCAATTTCTGTAAAATCTTTTGAAATCTTTTGAAATATTTGTGAAATGTTCATAAAATCTTTCAAAGATCTTTTGAAATCTTCATAAAATCTTTAAAAAATCTTTTGTGAAATATTTGTGAAATCATTGAAATACTTATGAAATCTTTGCGAAATCATTCAAGTCTTTGTGAAATCTTTAAAACATTTCGAAATATTTTTGAAATTTTTATAAAATCTTTTGAAAGTATTGAAATCTTTAAAATCTTTTAAAATCTTTTGAAATCTTTGCCATCTTTGTGAAATATTTGGTAATCTTAGAAATATTTCAATAAATTTTCTGAAATCTTTGAAAAATATTTTTTAATTCTTTGTGAAATCGTTGAAATCACTGAAATATTTTGAAATCTTTGTGAATTTTTTTAAAGTCACTGAAATCTTTAAAAACTTTGCCGTCTTTATAAAATCTTTGAGATCCTTCAAACGTTTCTAGATTTTTGCAAACTTTGTGAAATTTTTTGAAATCTTTCAAAAATGCCTCTGAAATCTTTGCGAAAAATTTTGAAATATTTATGAAATATTTGTGAAATCATTGAAGTATTTATGAAATCTTTGGAATATTTGAAATCGTTCTCAAATAATTGTGAAATCCTTTATATCTTTAAAAAATTTTGCAATCTTTGTTAAATTATTGAAATCTTTTGAATCTTTTGAATTCTTTGCAATTTTTGTGAAATATTTTTGAAATCTTCTAAAATATTTTTAAACCTTCAAAAGATTTGTGAAATCTTTTAAATTTTTTCAATCTCTGTAAAACCTTTTGAAATCTTGATGAAATTATTGAAATATTTAAAATCTTTTAAATGTTTTCCAATGTTGGTGGAATATTTTGAAATCTTAGAAACCTTTAAAAAAATTTTATGAAATCTTGGCGAAATATTTTGAAGTATTTTTAAATCTTTTAAATCCTTCTGAAATCTTTAAAATCTCCTTAAATATTTTTAAATATTCTCAAATCTTTAAAGTATTTCTAAAATCTTTCTGAAATCTTTTTTAAATGTTTGAAATATTTGTGAAATCTTTTAAATGTTTGTGAAATCATTCAAGTATTTATGAAATCTTCAAAATATTTGAAATTTTTCTCAAATAATTGTGAAATCCTTTAAATCTTTAAATATTTTTGAAATCTTTATTAAATTATTGAAATCTTTAGAATCTTTTGAATTCTTTGCAATCTTTGTGAAATATTTTGAAATATTTTTAAACCTTTAAAATATTTGTGAAATCTTTAAAATGTTTTCAATCTCTGTAAAATCTTTTGAAATCTTGATGAAATTATTGAAATATTTAAAATCTTTGAAATTCTTTCCAATGTTAGTGAAATATTTTGAAATCTTAGAAATCTTAAAAAAAATGTTAAGAAATCTTTTCAAAATATTTTGAAGTATTTTTAAATCTTTAAAATCTTCTGGAATCTTTCAAATCTTTGAAATCTTCTTAAATATTTATAAATATTCTCAAATCTTTAAAATATTTCTAAAATCTTTGTAAAATCTTTTTTATATCATTGAAATATTTGTGAAATATTTTAAATTTTTGTGAAATAATTGAAGTATTTATGAAATCTTTGGAATATTTGAAATCTTTCTCAAATGATTGTGAAATATTTCAAATCTTTAAATATTTTTGCAATCTTTGTTCAATTATTGAAAACGTTAGAATCTTTTGAATTCTTTGTAATCATTGTGAAATATTTTGAAATCTTCTGAAATGATTTTGAACCTTTAAAATATTTATGAAATCTTTCAAATGTTTTCAATCTTTGTAAAATCTTTTGAAATATTTTTGAAATCTTCATAAAATCTTTCAAAAATCTTTCAAAAATCTTTGTGAAATCATTGAAATACTTATGAAATCTTTGTAAAATCATTTGAGTCTTTGTCCTTTCAAATATTTCGAAATATTTTTGAAATCTTTTGAAATTTTTTATGAAATCTTTTGAAAGTATTGAAATCTTTAAAATATTTTGAAATCTTTGCCATCTTTGTAAAATATTTGGTAATCTTAGAAATATTTAAATAAATTTTCTGAAATCTTTGCAAAATATTTTTTTATTTTTTATGAAATCATTGAAATCTTTTGAAATCTTTTGAAATCTTTTGAAGTCACTGAGATCTTTGAAATCTTTTGAAATCTTTGCTAACTTTATAAAATCTTTGAAATCTTTATGAAATCTTTAAAATCTTTCTAGATTTTTGCAAACTTTGTTGAAATATTTTGAAATATTTTTAAACCTTTAAAATATTTGTGAAATCTTTAAAATGTTTTCAATCTCTGTAAAATCTAGTTTTGGCGCGTAACACCAAGGTCCGTGTACACGAAACGGTACCTTGCAGCAATAGACGCCTGTGAAGGCGCATTCATAATATCGTCCTTCAGTAACTGGCAATTTTTCTAGTTCTTTCTATCACATAGTTTATAGTCTATGGCTGATAGCATGTTGACAGTTCGTATGCTAGTCAGACGGTGGCAACGCTCCCACGTGACCGTGTTGTTTTGACTGTGTGTCCTCCTTTCTTCCGTGTAATGTGACTTATGAATATTCGATATACCCGTATGTGTATGATAACCCCCCAGTATGGTGACGGTTCGGAGCAGTGGAGTTACAATCCCTAGGCCTTGAGGGGTTTGTTTATGGCAACAGGCCATCCATCTCGAGGCTCCTGTCAAATGACAGCTCTCAAGTGGATTCTGTGCTCGACCAGGTATAGTCTCTTCATGAATTTGAAATTGAATCCACGTTGAATAGGCGTGAATAATCATTTAATTTGGGCGCGGTATAGAATACCACGTCACAACTGGCCACCCCATAGATGAGACATCACCGGGCCGAGCATGAACCTCATTCCGCCTTCAAGTGCACCCGCAATATGCCATAATCTAATTATCTATATTCTTTCAACTTAATATTACTCCCGGACAAAAGAATCATAAGTCACAGAGACTTTTAATCTATTACTAAGAGTCGCGGGATTGGGTTTGCCCAATTCCCAAGGTCCAAGCTTGACGTCTTCAATTAAAACCCGTACGGTGCCAAATTTTCAGTTTTCCTATCTCTAGCTGCAAAAGTAATCAATTCTTAGTTATTCTATCTGCGCTAAAATATATTAATCTTATTGAAACTAGACTAGCTACTGTTGATGGAGTCTCTAAAATTGAATCCTGCTAATCCTTAAGTCTTAATTCACGCTAATTTAAGTATCCTGTGAAGAGCAAGAACGGTTCCGAAGTCTCTTACGGCTCGGCCCCTCGTCGGCCCCCTCATCGGCCGGATGCTCAAGGTTACGTTCCACGGCCCAAACCACATCGTTCTCCGTTTCCCCTTCTGCGGTAGGTTCGCTTTCCCCGTCCGAGTCATGGATCTCGAGAAGTTCGCGATCCAAAGCGGCCGCCTCCTCCAGCGTAAGTTCCTTCTCCTCAGGTTGGTCCGAGTCCACGTATTTGAATAATTTAGTAACGTGATATCTCCCCTTTAAACCGCCCTCCTGTGACGCTTATTCGTACACGCCGGGTGAACAAACCTTTACAATCACATATGGCCCCTCGAATGGTCTAACTAATTTACTAGAGACGTTTTGAATTTTCCTAGAATAAAAGTGTGCCGGTTTCTTAACCAAGTCTCCCACTTTAAAGAGAACATCTCTGTGACCACCGTTATAATATTTAAATCGTCGCAGAAACGCCTGATCTTGATGATTTGTAATTAAATCTGTTAAATGGATGATTCTTGACATCCTAGTTGCCCAACCTTCAGCATCGGGTGGGACAAACTCTGCTGCCCCCTCAAAGGTGCGTCGAAACAGGTTCCTAGGCCTGGGGTCTCGTCCCATATTCAAAAATGCCGGAGTACTGTGCACTGATGATACGCGAACGTGAATTCTTTTAGGTGCACGTCCCATTCCCTGTGATTCTGCTCTACAAATGAAACTATCATAGTCTTAAGGACTCGATTAGTCCTTTTGACTGGGTTCGCCTGGGCGTGGTATACCGGGCTGAAGGAACGGTGGATATTATATTCCCCACCCATCTCGTCCAATACATTGTTCGCGTACTCTGTGCCCAGATCCGAACAAAGTACTTCCGGTGTTTCCCATCTGCTGATTATTGGATCTTAGAATGTGTCTCTCATGTTTGCTGCATTAGCCTTTTTTAGCGGAGACACCTGCATCCATTTTGTAAAGAGGTCCTGGTATACTACCAGATATTCATTACCCTTTTAACATCTCGGAAATGGGCCCATTACGTCCATGGCAACTACAGCCCACGGCTCTTGAACTAAGCGATGGCCCATCAGACCTTTCGGACCTGTTTGGTCAGATTTAGTTGATTGACAGGTTTCACACCTGTTGATGAAAGTGCTAATGTCTTTGAACATTCCCGGCCAATAATAGCGCAACTTTGCTCTGTAGAAAGTCTTCTCAATGCCCATGTGGCCGGATTCAGGATTCTCATGCACCTCCTTCATTACGTCCTTTGTCTGGTCTTGAGGTACGACCAACTTCCAGGCATCCAGGTCTTCCAGAATGTCTTCTAATAAGGGGTTATTTTGGTATCTATACAGCCGACCGTCAACCACTTTCCAGCTCCAGCTGACAACGTCTGTCGTACCTTCCGTCTTCCACAGGCTCCATCATGGCCAACTAAAGGTCCTTTTCTTCTCCATAAAACCGCGAAAGTGCGTCCGGAACATGGTGCATCGCCCCTTTCCTATGCATTACCTCGAAGTCATACTCCAACAGGTCGAGTGACCATCTCGCTAATCTGCCTGTTGCATTTCGAAGATCATAGAGCCATCTAAGACTGCTATGGTCGGTGATGACCGTAAAATGGTACCCCTCTAGATAGTACCTGAATTTATGAATCAAATTGTGCGCACGACTCTTGTGAGCGCTATTAAAAATCACTGCTGACTTCGAACAACGATATTTCGGTGAAAAAAAAGAGATAGGGCATTTTTTTTAAACAGTTGGAAATCTTATGAAATTCCACGTCTAGTGGTACCCAACAAATATTTTTCTGACTTTCTGAAAATAATACAGCACGTGAGAAGTTTAAGAACAAAATTCAAGATATTCTCAAATTTTCTACCTCAACTTCAACTGTTAGCATGACCTAGGGAAATTTTTTAAAAAACCTCAAAATTATACGACATCGAACCTGAAAACTTATCTTTAATTTAAGGCAAGAAAACTTAAAAAATCTTCCGTGGGTACCCGAGATAGGATTAAAAAGGTTCAATCGTATCTGAGCTCAATTGTACAGTAATTGTGAGTCAATTGTGAGCTCTGACGTCACACTTTTGCTCCCTTTGACGTCACCATGCTTGCAAAGCACTACCTCAACCTCGTTTAACACTGTACAGGCATCGAAAAGGGTAAAAATCATTCATGTGTTATAAACAATATTTATATTTAGCGCTTTCAACATTTATCAAGATGAAGCTTTTCTGAACTTTCACATTCAAAGGCTACTATTATTATAAACTTTCAATAATAATTCAATCTTGTCAGGTTTTTATTTTAAAATCGTTAAGAATAAACAATTCCAGAATTATTCATTAAAAATTTACAAGACTTTTAAATTGGACATTACAAAATTAATGCTTTTAAGTTTGTTTCGTCTAAAATAATTTTAAATTTAAATCTTTGAAGATTGAATAATTACAAATCTAAAAATATACATAATTTTAACTACTGTAATTGAAGACGATCTCCTTCACCGGGTTTATGCATTATTTTGTGTTAAGGTTCTAACACAAAATCGTTAGGGTTTTCTCGAAAGATTTGAAAAATGTTTACATTCGGACATAAGTTTCTGATTTTACCGTTTTTTGGTTCAGTGACCCCTCAATATACGTTTTACTTTAACAGTTAAAATGTTCAAATTTTATGTAACTGAGGGTCGCAACGCTTATAAACAAAAATATTACATTTTTCAACAATACCTCAATCAATTTTTTGCTGTTCAATCATATATCTTATTCAGTATTTCAATTAAATAAGATAGATTAGATGTTCTGAAAAAATTCTAACCTTCTACTAAACTTACGGTTCTTGAATTTTCTTGTATTGAGCACTCTTATTTGATGCCGGGCAACCCTAGAAAAAGATTCATCTAAATATTTTTATCGGAAGACTCCGTTTTGTCCACCCACGCACTTTTTTTTACATTTCAAAGGGCTTGTTTGGATAAAGTGCAGTCTTCCGATGAGGAGATTGGGATGAATCTTTTTTTCCTGTTGCCTGATGTCAAGTACAAGTAATGAGTGAAAGAAATTCCGCCAACCGAGAATTTCGAGGAAAGTTAGAATTTTCTTGTCAGAGTGCGTGGAGGGATAAAACGCATTCTTCAGGCTATTAATGATATTGGGATGAATGTTTTTTTTTTTGTGGAAAGATAGGATTTTTACGAATATCAAATATGGCTTATTTCGTTAAAATAATAAATATGACGTTATATAATGAGTTATTACCATATAAACTCATATAATTTATTTTTACTCGTCATGGATCTCGCACATTAAAGGAGACTGTCAAAAGTGTTGGGAGCGTAACGAGTGAGCGTCACTAAAAATTGACTCCGGCCCGGGGAATTGAGGCCTTTTCCGCCGACTCCGTGGTTAGCGCAGTGGTAGCGTATCGGGCTTCGTTCCGTCACACAAGGGTTCGATTCCCCGGGCCGAAATAAGTTTTTACTGATGCTCACTCGTTCCGCTTTCAGCACTCGACTGTCAGTGGCATCAAATTTTCGAAATAATAATGTATAATTTCAAATTGGACAATTTAAATGTAAAGAAGTTCAAAATACCTGACTTGGAGTCCAAAAAAGAATATGGGAAACGACAATTTAGAGAAATATCGAGACCACTTTGTGAAGTCGATACCTTGTAAACTAAATATGCCAACATAGCGATGGAATCGGCAAAAGGGAGCGATGGAAATGATTCCAATACTCAGAATGAACTGGGTTGACGTTTTCGTTCTTACCCCGATCGAAAGAAACGGGGATTGCGAGGGTGATCCGATATATTCCGATCTCTAAGAACGGGAGTAGCATAACAAAATTCAGAAATGTACGGAAATTGCTGAGGTGCAAGTGAAGAATCGATAATACGTGGAAGATATATATCCCTGCTTTCTCTGTCAAATGATCACACCCACGCATGACAATTCCCTCAATGCAATTCTCTGTGCTCTTGATATACCTTTCAGCTTTCATAACTTCATCACATTTTTTTCATTCACCCAAGTCAATTGTTTATTATATTACAGAAGTGGTTAATTATATTATTCAACTCAGGCTGTGCATTCTATTTGGAAATTGAAAAGGTTCATTAAATCATTTATGTAACTCCGGTGCATAAGCGCGTTTGTATGCGACAGCGTAGAGTATCGTAGTGTTGTACATTACGATACAGCGGACGATCACTCTTCACATTACATAGAAAACATTCAAGTAAGTTGAATTTAGTTTCAATTTAAAATTTGAAGTGATTTCAAATAATTTAAACGAAGTGTCAACGTCGTACACCGACAAAAGTTGGCTATTCGGACCGAAATTTCGGTGCAAATAGCCCACGGCCTAATTTAAAACAAAATATAGATTTTTGTAGGTTTCGAACAAAAAATTTCGAAGATTTTTAAGAATTTTGAAAGGCTCTAAAATAATACAAAACATTTTCTTAAGATTACTGGGAAAATTGAAAGCGACTTTTTATTTGGAAAAATTAATTTTAAGAGGATATTTAAAAAGACTTCTAAAATTGTCAGCAATTAATCTGGAAGACTTCAAGGAAATATTTTCTATTTTGTAGGATTTAAACAAAATTTTAGGAAGAATTGGAAAGATGTTTAGAAGGTCAGAAAAAATAAAAAAATTAATTCATAATTTGAAAAAAATTTAAAACAACGCGTGGATGTTTCAAGATTTTGAAATCAAATTGTGAAGCTTTTCAAGAATTTTTAAACTATTTAAAATAAAAATATTTTAACTTCTGATTCAAGAAGTGTTCAGATTATAACAAAAATGTAATCGCTCAATTTTTAATATTTCTAGCTTAAAATGGCATAACATGATTTGCAGCCCAGCTTTTATTACTTCAAATGGACACATTTTTAGCTTTAGAGTTAGAATTTTTTACTTTCATTGACCGCGAAAAATGTCAGCGAACCGGGAAATGACCGGGAATTTTTTTCTGTGATTAAAACGTCCACCCGGATTTTCAAATTTTCAAGTTTGAAAAAATGAACCAGAAATATACATGGTAATCAAATTTCATTAATTTTGATGAATTTATTAAACAATTTGCTTTTTGGCATAACTATTTTCATGAAATTAGCTTAAGATATGAGACGAAAAGGGAATTTTCATTGTATAGTTGTTTTTAAATTAAACATGAATTAAAGTTATTTCAAGCTGAAAAATAAGAAGTTCATTAAAACACATAATTTGTGTATTAAAATATTTGAAAATCCAAAATGAATTTAAATTAATGAATAAAGTAAATATTATAAAGCTTAGACTATTCTCTTTTCGGATATTTAAAAATTACACAAATAATTATGTCTGATTTAATTGCGCATGAATAATAATTTGTTATAATTAGTAGGAATGCATTAGGATTTACGCCTAAAAGCAGTGAATTTTACGATTTTCGCAAATTATTTTTAACCCAAAAGATTTTAAAAAATCTTAAAGATCATTATCTTTTACCCAGAACTATCAGAAAATCATTTTTATTTAACAAACATTTTTTTTAACACTTTTTTTTTTAACGACAGGCCTCCAGAGTAAAGTGGCATAGGGCTGATGTAAATGTTTGAAGGTTAAGACAAACATTTGCAGGCTTTTGCAGAATTTTGAAGGGTTTTAAGAGAATACAGATCTGTTCTTACGATTCAGTGGGAAATTTGAAATTATTTTCTAATTCTAAAAATGAATTGTAAGAGAAAACTTAAGATTTCAAAACATTTAAAATGATATTCAAAAATTTTAAAGCAAAAATTCAGAAAAAAATTGGACTCAGTTTAAGAGATATTTCCAAGTTTTTAAAACCTTAAAAAAGAAGTTAAGACTTCCAAAGATTTCAAGAAGTTGTTGCAAAGTTTGGAGTTTTGAAGATTTCGGGAAAAAATTGTCAAAAAATAATCAAAAAAGATTTTAAGGAAATTTTCCCGAATTAAAAAAAATTTACGATGAAGTAATATAATTTCAAAAGATATTTGCGAATTTAAAATGCCGTGGCTACGTGTACCAAAATTTTTGTACAAACAGCCGGATTTTTTCGGCACGAATAGGGGGAACTGGTAAAGGGGCTATTTGCAGCGAAATTTCGGTACACGTAGACACTTCCAATTTTTCAAGTTTTTGAGATATGAAAATATTTTTAAACTTCCCAAGATATCCGAAAATGGATGAAATATTTTTTAATTTTCTGCAATATTCTAAAAGTTAAATTTTTCATAATAGTTGGCAAAATCATCTAACGCAAAAGAAAGTATTCAAAATTTTCCAGATTATTTTTCTTCATATTTTACAGTTTCATAATAACTGGTAATAATATGCAATTCTTATTTTCGTTATTTTCGGCTCACTCGTACCTAGCCACTCATTCAACTCTTCGAGTTTTCTTACAATAGACTGGATAGAGTAATAGATCAGAAAAGGAGGAAATTCCCAAAATGTATTGGGTATAACCAGGTATACGGACGCAGGATGGATATACGGGGGCCAGATGACAATCCAGCCCGCCCGAGCTACGAGGGAACGGTTCCGCCACTACACGCCTTCCACTGGGTGCGCTCGAATTGAGCCAGCGGTCAGTGTTTAACCTGAGCATTGGTGGGCCTCATTTATTTTTCGCTCGAATTGAGCCTAAACTAACCCCTCTCCAACTTACCTTATAACTGGGTGCTCCTCCTACTTAGATGTACTATACACTAGGTCCTAGGACTAGGTATTATTATTTTTCGAAAAATCGGAATCGAAATTATTTTGGGGTTGAAGCATTAATAAGATTTCAGTGGGACCCTGCGGTGGTTGTTAACCTTTAGTTTTTAATTATATATATATATATATATATATATATATTGCTTTATATTTAAAAAGTTTATTTCTTGAGTTTTGTCCAGCGTTTTGGGATTCTGGCCCACTGTGCGCTGTATCAGAGGAGACAATTAAAAATAATCGATCTTTTTCAGGCCAACAAATTTTTCTAAACAAGGAGTAATTTATTGCTCTGATACATGCTATGAAATTTTCGTTTAGAATTAATTGAAAAACACTGCTTATTCAACTTGCGAGCAGAACAGTAGGCAACCAGATCTTCTCAGTCAAGCGATATTTTGGAGCCCTTAAGGCAAGTGTAACTAATTAAACTTCTGGGGATTCTATGGTTTACCTCAAGTATAATCCACCCAAAACTTACTTTCTCTATAGGGAGACCCGTACTTGGCTCAATGAGTCTAATTTACCAGTAAAAAAATGTATAGATTTTCAGTGAAGCTATCTACGCAAGACTACAAACAAAGACTACAAACCAGTTACTCTTTGCTTCGGGTACAACGTGTGACCGTGTATTTACATTACCGTAAAATACGTGGGTATGCAAAGTACATGAAACAAACTGTGACAGTACTTAGACGTAATATTTACATTAACATTATTTACATTAATACCAGGCATTTTCTTTATATGTATACATCGGGTTCAAGCGCTATTATTTATCAAATCGGCCACAGATGTGATTTTTAGGGGTTTCAAATCCTATCTTGTTGGAAAACTGGATGTCATGGCGACATGCCGAAGTCGGATTCGGTTTAAGCGCACCTTACTTGCTCTAGAGAGTACCTTACTTACAAAAGATACACATCCAAAGTACTTTCAATTCCTTCTGAATTAGTTCAAGCATTAATCTACCAAAAGTGCTTTATATGAATGAATTCGGGACGAGAGCAGAGAAGTCGTGTTTAAAGTTGTAGAATTTTTTTAAAAGATTCCTTGTCAGGAGAATAGTATATTGAGCAACGAGTGAGGGTCGCCGATTGCCCACGGGTGCGGGGTTGGGCGCACGAGTGAGCAATCGATGGCCCCGCACGAGTTACTCATATTATTTTTTGTTATATGTGCGTAACAAGGGGTGGTTATGGCGAGGGACAGGAAGAAAAGCATCTACTAATTTATAGGTTATGTAGTTTCCAAAAATAAAAGAGACTGAGGACTGAGACCCTAGCCGAAAGTACGTCTTCCCGGCTGCATTTCTGTCCGGGAACAGTGGCTTTTGCGGCCTGCTAGAGCTAACGCGATCTCTGATTGGCTGCGAGATTTTTCTGGCTCGCTGACGTAGCAACCTGACGTAACAACGCTCACACAGTATTGTTTTATTGTGTACTTAGCCTCCGAAAAAAATTTATCTTGACAGGTGAATGGAAAAAAGAGAGCGTCGATGTGTTCAACCTCCAAACTGATCGTATTACGAAAAAATAAAAAATATGTGTTTCGAATACCTGCCTTGACTAGAAAAACCTCGGCTCCGCCTCGGCTTTGCAAAAGTCGGGCATGTGACCGAATCCCATGCATCCGCTCAGCTGACCGAAAGCAGCGGCGCGGCGGTGCTACGCGAGGTGGCCTCAGCGCGTGCTGATGCAGGCGACAAAAGAAAAAGAATTCGAGCTAGCGGCCGACAACGCATTTTATTAATAAAACATTAATTATTAAATGTACTTTTGGCTGGGGATGAAGAAAAATAGTATACGACACACGGCCAGAAATATTGGATGCCCTGGCGTGCGTGATGAGGCCTCGGCTTCGCCTCGGCCTTCATATCACACACGCCCAGAAATCCAACTTTCTGGCCTTGGGTCGTAAATACTATATTAAATAACAATTATCCGATTTCTTTAATAAATAATGTTATTGAAAAAAGAATTCATGAAATTTATAATACATCGAGTAAAAAAAACCAAATAGCTTGATACTTATATTAGTTCTGATTTTAAACTTAAATTACCTTACGTTCAAGGTGGCTCTGAGCGCTTGAGAAGTTCTCTGAAAAAATTCAATATTCATGTTTATTTCAAAAATAATAAAAAAATTTATCGATATTTGTTAAGTAAGAATGATAGAGATAGATTTGAAGATTTATGTGGAGTCGTGTATCTGATTATTTGTAAATGTTGTGATAAAGATTATGTTGGAGAAACCGGTAGAAGGTTAAAAACGAGAATCGTTGAACATAAAACAGATTGTACGGCTGGTAATTCCAATACAGGATTATCACAACACGCTTGGAAATTTGACAAATATTTTGATTTCAATATTAATAATATAAAAATTTTGGCAAGAGGAAAAAGATACTTATAAAAGGAAAATTATTGAGTCAATATTTATGTTCGAATTTCGAGAAGACCGCCATGCGGCAAGTAATAATGGACATGTAATGAGCGAAAAAAGATTGATGAATTTTCGTGTTATTTATTTGAATAACACGTTCGTTCCGCAACACGGTTCCGAACCAGGTTGTTGATCAATCTCTCTAGCGATCACCCCAAGTGAAGAGCTTCACAAGGTTGTTATGTGAGGTTCCTCATTCGAGCCCATTCACTCCAAAAACCCTTCCTTCACACTCTGCCCATTAACTCACCTCAAATCTCACTGTAATTGACCAAATTCAGCAATACACAATCACCGCCACCAAACAATTTCCCGCCGGAAACGGAAGCCCATTGGGTAGTCTTTTTGTCCAAAATTTTGGAAAAATTAATTTAAAAAAAAGAAAGATTTCAGTACCTGGTTGAAAATCGTTTACAAATAAGTACGCAAAAATGGAACCATTTTTAATGTGAAGTACAAATAATTAAAACAATATATATAATGATTACAACAAAAATTACAAAAAATTATAAATTTTTTCTATTATTTGAATGCATTTTTTTATATATATTCATTTTTGTTATTGTAGTTTTAATATTATGCAAGAAAGCATGCTAGAAATTGCAAGAGATTGCTATCAAAAAGAAATTTGTTAAGAACAAGCTTTTATTAAAGTATACTAATAATAAACAAAAAGGTATTCGTATTCATATTATTATTATTATTATTATTATTATCATTATTATTATTATTGCAGGCCCTCTTTGTAGTGTCCAATATTTTGTTTCTATTTAGTATATTTTAATAAAACATTTTTTCAAGGTGAATATTTCCTATATCCTATGAATGCATATTTTTTAGATAGAAAAAAAAAGTTATTTTATTCCAATTTCTCTATTTCTCTATGTAGATTTTTTTAAACACAACAAATAATTTGGAAGTAAATCAAGAAAAACATTATTTTTGCGGTTTTCGCGGGTAATTTTGACAAAATTGATCAACAAATTTTAAAAAAATGTCATGTTGTTTTTTGTGGCGGTGGGAGTTTAAAGAAAAAGCGATAACAACAAATATTTATTAGAATTTTCTAATATGATTGTTCTTATGTAAATTGATTTTTGTGAAATTTCTGATAAAAAACAAAAACTACCTATTTATGTTTTTTTAAGTGTCGCAAATGATGATTTATATTTGTTCATAGAGTACACTAGTAAGTTAAATAAAAACTTCCTAGCGATTTTTAAAAATATCAAAAATGTTCTTTTTACTTTTTCGCACTTTTTTCAATCCCTCTCGAGAAGGGTTTTTGCAATGCAAAAAATTAAAATTGATCATCCGCTCAAAAAATTTTCAGACCGATAATCACTTTGTGTTTAGTAAAATCTGAATCTCCGCCTCACTTTTGCCCTTAGTCTCTGGTGTAATTTTTAAAATAATCAAACCTAGAATAATATTAGTGGCAGCAAAAATCCAAAATATCACATAAGTATTCACAAGACTAACTAAAATTTGATACATTAAAATACTCAAAAAAGAAAGCATCTCGGAAATAACTCTACAGAAAGTGATTGCCAAACCTCTAAGATCATGCGGAAACAATTCTCCCGAATAAATATAAAGAAAATTGCCAATTCCCATAGTCAGCATAAATTCGTAAAGACAAATTCCAAAAATAGGCATCCATAGGATATAGGACACATCCACCTCAACATATTCTAAAAAGAAAAAAAGTCCGATAAGACCCATTCCAAGGGATCCCAAAAATAATGTAATGAAAAGTATTACTTTTCTTTCAACTCTTTCTATCACTTGAATACAAATGAAAGCTGCTATGACTTTAGTACTTGCCAACAACAAATTTGATTTTGCAGGAGTCAAAAAAGATTCATTGTATGTCAAAATTTGATGAGAAAAATATCGTACAACCGTGTGACCTGATAATACATCTTGGGAAGCAGAAAGTATTACTATTATCAAAGCTTTTTGATTTGCTTGCATTGTTACTAATTTCCAGAAGCTGGATTCTTTTATTTTAAAACTAGAAGATACTTTTTCTCTCGTATGATTTTCAATTTTACTGACTTCTTTTGGAACATAATTTTTCAAATTACAAATTTTATTTCTGTCCGAAAGTTTCAACATCGCCTTCATTTCTTCCTCCTTCTCATTTTCTTCTCGAAAGTAATCTGAACTGGGCATGATAATGAATGCTAAGACGAAGAAACTCATGGTGGCAATTATGGTGAAATTCACATAATCGTATGGCAAATAAGTACTTAGTAACATTATAAAAAATATTCCCAAACTAAAAAACATTTTGTGGAATGATAAAAAAATCCCTCTAGTTTCTTGAGTTGCAATTTCTGAAAGGAATACCACTAATGCAGAACTTCCACTCCCATAGCCTATTCCTCCCAAAATTCTTGCTATAAATATGCTGATAGTGTTTTTTGCTGATACTATTAAAATATACGAGACGATTTGTGGTAGAGCCATAAAGACTAAAATCCACTTGCGATTAAATCGATTAATAATAATTGGAATTAAGAGAAATCCAATTATAAATCCAATTGGAAGCAGTGGGGCTATCCAAGAGAGTTCATCTGTGGTGATTGGAAAATCTGTACAGTTATTTTTGAAGTGTTCCAAAGCTGGTGAAGTCCAGGAAACTATACAGCCAAATCCTCCTGCTGTGTAAGCAGCTGTTGAAATTTATTAATTTTTATTACAAATCTGTATTATCATCGGAGAAGGTAACGGATCGAGAAAAGAAATCCACACATAACATGGAAATCTACAATATCGAACAGTTTCTGATCAAATTTTCAACATTTTCGTTTCGAAAAATACGAAAAATCAATTTTCGACAGAAATTCTGATTTCAACAACAATTGCTACTCTCGCATCAAGCGTGCTGAATTTTCTTTATATCAGCCCGATTTTAACAAATATTTTATAAAATGAGACACTGGCGAAATTCTTTGCCAAAAAATTGATTTTTCGAGTGTTCCTCGGTCTTTTTTGTAAAACGATTCTAATGAAGTGAACGTTTTTAACAACATTGTTTCCTATATGTCGATGTTTGCAAAAAACTTTTCTTATAAAAACAGTTTTCTATTCTTAAAAGAAAATGGATACCATTGTTTTAGTTTTAAGGCTTTTTACAATTTTCCGACGGATAGAGGAAAGATAGGTGCAATATCTCGATTGGGTCACAAGTTATAGTTTCAAAGAACGACTTTGTATTTTTTTGTTAAGAAAATAAGCTTCAAATTTCGAATAAACATGATTTTGCATAACTTTTTTTTTAATTGGAAAAATTTGCTTGCGGTAGAAAAGTATGCATTAGTTAGATTCTGAAAAAAAAAAAAAAATTCATACAAACTTTGTTGCAGTCAGTATTCAAAGTTTATTCTTTTTAAGATGTACTTCATAAAAACCATTCTTTTTAGTTCCTCAAAACTTTTTTCTTCAGACACAATTTCATTCTTATTTACTATCAGGGCCGGTGCAGACAAGTATCGTTGAGCCAAGGTGCTTACTCTTTGAAAAAGTACTTTTTTCCGACTCCACCATTCCATAGGATTTGCAGTCCGGTCCAAAAGATTTTCCAATAAATATAAATTGATTTCTACTTTAATTACATCTTTTTTCACTTGTTCGTTTTGTCCAGCTGCTGCCACGATGTCCGCATAACAGCTTTCCAACGAAGAATTTTGAAGTTCTTGAGCGGGTCACCAAGTTTCACGTTGATTTCGTCTTGTAATTCAATTTTGATTGAATTTCCAAGAACAATGCAAATTTTTTCCTCGACACAATTATTTATTGTCCTTAATTTTGGAACAACTTCGGACAAGACAGATTCCTTTGAAGACAAATTTGTTGAAGCCTCTTCAAATGGCTGTAGTAATTTTACAAACTCTTCAGCAAATTTCCACTGCACTGTTGTGAGTATTTTTATTTCAACTTCACTATTTTGCACTATAAATATCTCCAGGCTACTTTTCATGTCCAATAAAAGTTCCAATACTTTTCGTGCTGTCTTCCATGTGGCAAAATCTTCCTTCGTTACAGTGTCAATTCAGGAATTGAGATGCGAGTGCCCGGCGATTTTGATCAATTTGTTGCGATGATCGACGAATTGATGAAAATGATTTGAAATATCTTTGCATACCCGCAGATATGACACTTTCAACATCTCTTACGAAAACGATTCTGTTATGGAAAGAAAGCAGAGTTCTATGGGAATTTGCAATTTCGCAGCCTCGCTGCCTTCCTTCGCACTGATGTAATTTGTTAGAATATCATTAATTTTGTCACTATTGAAACCCCACGCACTAAGAACTTTATTCACTGATTGTATCAGTCCTTCATCATCTTCCAACAATTCAACCAGCGGCAATAAAACGGAATGTTGTTTAAAATCATTTTGCAACCAGTGCACTGTTATCAAAATCCAAACTTTATTACTTACACTGCACACAGATCTATTAACGGCTACAGTCACACGCGCAGGACTTCCTACTTGAGACATTTCTGCTTTCAGTGTTATCAATATTTTTTTATATAGATGAGGAATAACTGTTGTAGAAAAGAAAAGATTCATTAGGGACATTGTACTGCGGTGTGGTATTCGCCATTAAACGTATGAATCCTTCTCTCTCCACAATGGATGGATCTTGATCAAAAACGATCATTTAAGCAACAAATCCGTTTAATGCGGCAGTTCGAGCATCACTGTCACCCCACCTTTTAACATTGCGTTTACTCTTTTGAAAAACCGTAAGATCAACATTGTTTTCGTCGCAATATTCTTTATGGTACACAGTCAAATGCGCCCACAAGGGGGTTGTTGATGCATTTTTCCCCTTACCACCTCGCGAGACTTTCTTCCCACATACTGTGAACAAAGGTTAAGTTTCGTAATCACTCTCTCGGAATAAGCGCCACACTACACTTCTTTGTTGACTCATCGTTCTAATTTTTCTTTATAAAATCAAACGCGAAAGAGCAGCGTGATCTCTGAATTTTTCACTACCGTATCGAAAGCGTGAAAAGCGATCCTGCAATCTCCAACTCAAAGATTCAACTGACATCTCTGAGGAAAACAGTGGCTCAAGAAATGCTTCAGGTAACGAAATAGAAAAAGCATTTGTTAAGGGTAAACATACTTAGCCTGTAGTTACGTTTGATCTAGCAAATTAATGCAGCGGGGGAGAGGGGAGTCCTGCACCTCAAAGTTTGCTTTCGAAAAGAGTAAGGTAGTTCATGGGTCATGGAGGACTGAAGTCTTAATATCTACATCTAGAGTCTACAAACGATCTGTAAGCTGTGGATTCAAATACCTACGTTCCTACTTCCTAGGTATAATTAACCCATTGATATATATATATATATATATATATAAAATAAAAAGGTTCAATCGATTTTTCTTTAAAGAGCACTCTGTACCCTCCAGCACACCTGGCCATGCAATCCGACTAAAATTAGGCCTATAGAAACTATAAAGTATATTGTTCAAGTTTATTCTGTACACGTTAGCCAAAATTTTATCGATGAAAGATGATCGTATTCCTGAGCATTGTTTCCTGAGGTTAAAACATCTGAAGTCATTTTCCCTCAACCTCTGTCAAATTTAATTGGTGTGAGATGTGTAAAATTATGAAAACTTATGGACAATTATGAAAACTTTTGAAATTTAGAAACCTATGAAATTTATGGAAACATATCAAATTTGAGGACATTTTCAGGAACTTTTGAAAAACTTTGGAAAGGTCTATTACCAATCTGCTCAAGGCTGGTACTCTTCTCAGTATACGACACAAACCAACCATGACTCTCTCGGTTCTAATTCTGTCCCTACAATCCCCATCCACTGACCTGAGTTTTGTGGGACTGACGTTATAACTAGACTCTCATCCTTACGACGACTGGCTAGTTAATTTGGACATGTTTTCGACTCGCAAAATAAATTTCTCGCAACAAGTTGGTATTTGGGCGTACACTTTACACAATAAATAATAAAAACAATAGAGTAGCCTCGGAATGGATTGAAACATTGATTGACGAAAGGCATGCAGCAGATAAAGGTAAAGATAAAGTTTCAGGCGCTGAATAGAGACCGGGTGTTTGGCACGCTAGAGGGGTGAATGATCTGAAAGGAAGAAAATTACGAGAAACTATGCGCGTAAGGAAGCTAGTTATTTTGTGTACCTGAAACAAAGAAAAAGGAATGCGACATAAGAAATATAAAAAATGGAGAATTAAAGAACGGATTTGAAATATTGTCAGAAGTAGATAGCGAATCACATGGTAGTCAAGGGGTCGGTCTGATTATACAGGCCCATCAAAAAAAGTGCCACGTGCGAAAGATCAGAGATTGATATCTATAAGTATTTTGAGGCGTTGAAAACGAATCTGACCTTAGTTTTCCCCCAGTGCATCCGGATTTTCTCCTACACGAGAAAATTCCTGAGAGAATCAGCTTTTCTGGGTATAAATTACACTTGGTATAAAATCATTTGGAAACAGATCAGAGGATGACGTTTTTATGTCTTTTGGTACGCTGAATACGAATATGACTTTAATTTCACCAGTACGTCAGGGCTTTCACTAGACGTGGAAATTTCCCTAGGAACTCAGCTTTTTCGGGCATGAAATTACCCTTGGTATTGAAATCGTCTCAAAAAAGATCATGCATGGTATCTTTATGTATTTTGGAGCCCTAAATATGAACCTAACATTAGTTTTTCCCCAGCACGTAAGGAAAATATCGTAGAAAATCAGATTTTTCGGGTATGAAAATACCCGAGGTATTAAAATCATCTGAAAACGGGTCAGGCATGATATCTGTATGTATTTTAGTGCCTTGAATACAAATATGACATTAATTTTCCCCCAGTATGCCAGAGTTTTTCCCTAGATGCAGAAAATGTCTTAGAAAAGCAATTTATTCATATATAGAATCACTTTGGGTATTTAATTAATTTTTTTTTATGAATTCTATACCAAGGTTAATATCATACCCGAAAAAGATTATTTTTTGGAAAATTGTCTGCTTTTAGGGGAACACCCTGACATATGAGGGAGAACACAATGTCAAATATTAATTCAATGCCCCAAAATACATGAAGATATCATGCCTGACTTGTTTCCAGACGATTTTAATACAAAGGGTAATTTCATACCCGAAAAAGATTCGTATTCAGCGCATCAAAATACATTTAAATTAGATATTATACTCTGCCCTGTTTCCAAATGATTTTATACCAAGGGTAATTTATACCCAGAAAAGTTGATTCTCTAGGGAATTTTCACGTCTAGAGGAAAATCCTGACGTTTTGGGGGAAAACTAAAGTCAGATTTGTATTCAACGCCCCAAAATACATATCAGATACCATACTCTGATCTTTCTCACATGTCACTTTTTTTTGTGGGCCTGTGTTATGAATGAGAGAGCAAAGCAGCATGACAAGAAGCTTGAATTTGTATCTCCCAGGTTGTTGTGGGTTAGAATTAAAGTGGAAATCAGAAGATAATAAATCATAGCCTGCTACGCCCCAGTTGATGGTGAAATGAGTGAAGTAAAAGACGCCTTCTGGGACACTTTAATTGATACTATAGGTATTTGCGATTATGGGGAAAGAATAATTTTACTAGGAGATATGAATGGATGGGTTGGTGTCCAACTTTAGGGTAAGGAAAGGGTGCTAGATAATTTTGGGGATCCAAAAACAAATGGTAACGGAGACAAATTAATTAGCTTATGCTTAGAAAAGGACCTGTTTATTACAAAAACTTGATTTGGGCACAAAATGATCCACATATACACCCGGTGCAGAGGAGACAGCCACAGTATGATTGACTTTATTGTTGCGGATAAAAGACTAATAGCGTATTCGGTTATCCTGCACTGGTGCACGCCAGAGCACTCCGACCTGCTCCGAAGCGGGTCGAAGGGAGCCTTCAAGCTTTCCAACAGACAGATGATAAGTCTATGAGAGGTTGAATCGAAAGCTTTCCGGTAGTCAATCCAGGCCCTTGAAAGGTTGCGTTGATGGCCTGCAGCGTCTTTACAGACACACCTGTCAATTAGCAGGTTCACACAGACTCACACAGGCTCGATTGGCCGAACAATCCTGTTGTTTAGGACAGCTGTGAAGATCTTATACAGTGTGTTCAAACAAGTTATTGGCACCGGAAATGCTCTTCGTTCCTCTAAGTGCTTTCTTCACCTCTTCAGCAGTGATTGATGGACATTCCTCCTCAGATTTTGTGAGGTTATCGCAATATATAATTAATAAAAATTGTAGCTAATTCAAAGGACAAAACATTCACTTTGTGTCCGATTGAAAAAAAATTACTTGGTGCCAGTAAAAGCCATGAAAGGTATGATTTCTTATAAAGAGATACATATAAGGGCATAATTTTACCCCTAAACATTTTTTGTAAGGATTGCCAAAAGCTGATATCTTCGCCACACTATATGGAGAAAATATATAATAGACATGAGATAAAAAACTTAAGGCCGGGGCACCAGAAAAATAAAAAAATAACAAAAAAATTACTCAACAAGGCTTTTGATGGGGTTTTCATCAATGAAATTTTATAAAATAGTAACATGCATCAATAGAATGAAAAGGCCTTCACTAAATTAATATTGTATTATATAATATTGGAAGTTTTCAGATCAATAAATGACTTACTCTAACAGCATAAATAAAACATTTGACAAGTGCATGTTTCATTTAAACCAGGAGTGACTAACATTGCACAGTTCATTTGTATGTTTATTGCGAATATAAAAAAATATAGGTAAATAATGAACTGTGTGTTTGTTGTGAATATAAGAATATATTCAAATAAAATAAGTAATCTGTTAGATAGAGGAAAGATTGAAAATCCTCAATAATGTTTTAACGTCTGGGATAAATTATATAGAAGAAAATTAACAACACTTCCAGACCGAATAATATTTAATAAAATTTGACGTTTCGTCACTAGTCATAGTACCCTCATTAGAAATCCATGGTTAAATCTATTGAAAGAATTACATAAGAAATTACATAAAAAGTAAAAGTGTTTTAAAACATAATTTTATAAAATCGAAATATATTGATTCAGCATTAGGTAGAGCGGTGAAGTGAAATGAGCATTTCAGAAATATTAACCATTGTACTAAAAACAATAAAGAAATTGCTAGACACATTCACTCTGTTCATAATGGAAATTCAAATTATATCAAATGGAATGACATTAAAATACTACATAAGGAGTCAAATTATTTTAAAAGCACCTTTGTCCAGATGATGTATATTAAAAATGAGAATGACAAGGCTTTGAACAATATTACTGATTTGAAATTTTATAATCCTGCTTATAATATAATTTTAGATGAAGTTTGTTAATGAAATTTGCCTTTTAAAATTCGTTGAAAAATTTAAATTTGGCGCCTAAATTTTCTTTCTCTCGAATCAGTGTGTTCGAACCTTTCAATACTCGATCGACTCAGGTCCTGCATGGTAGATTGTACCATGCTTCCTCTTAAAAATCCTTTTTTTTAATCTTTTTCTAGAAATCATGAATTTTATTTAAATTCTAAATTCGTCATCACAATGTAATAATTACCAAAAATGTTTTATTTTTTTTTCAAAATACTAATCTCATTTTTTTTTAAATAATTGACTCTTTTATTTGCGAAACCTTTACGTTTCAAATTTCCAAGATTTTAGATCTAATTTGCATTGTTCTTGGAGGAAACTCTCCTTTTTTTTTCTTTTTTCTAAAAAATGTTACTATTGTAACTGAACTTCACCGCTTCACCTGATGGTAAGTCATCATATTTCGATGCTCAAAAATTATGTTTTAAAACACTTTTACTTTTTATGGAATTTCTTATGTAATTCTTTTAATAGATTCAACTATGGATTTCTGATGATGTTACTATGACTAGCGACGAAACGTCAAATTTTATTATATATTATTTGGTCTGGAAGTGTTGTTAATTTTCTTCAATATATTTCATCCCAGACTTTAAAACATTATTAAGGATTTTCAATATTTCCTCTATCTAGCGTATTATCAAAAAATGGTTCAAATTTTGGTTCACTGTGGGATATTTTTTAATATAATACTGTAACTGCCGGAATTTGACCAAGTTAACTTTTTAACAATTATTAAATTGTTTAAATAAATTTTAATTATATTTTGGGTTACGCATGGAGAAAGAGTAAGGTTTCTTTGCGAGTAACTGGTTTTTATTCATAAAGCCTACGCTGAGCTATATTAACATATGATCCCTGCCTCTGATCTAAACTTATGTCTATTTTTCAATTCAATAAATCCATAAAAGCTTCCTACTTTATTTTATAATGACGATGTACATCCTTTAAAACTAATTCTTTGCTTTCTGCAATGTCTTATTTAAGTAAAATCTTCAAAAAAGAGCTTAAATGATCAATCCTATAAGCTGGGAGCTAATTCTAATTTCTTTTTGGTTTTTCTTCTATCTTTTCTTTTTATTCTTTGGAATCGACTCAACCATGCGCTATGGTGGAAGTGGATGAATTGGAATTGAAACAGCGCTTAGAAGACATGATGTGTTTTAATTTCAGAGTTCATAGTTTATTAGAGTTTATAGAAAAATGAAAATAAGGAAGCCACTGACTACAGTCACATTAAAGGGCCCGCTTAAAGAGATTGTCAAAAACCTTTATGAAGCTAACTTGGCACCAATGTCCTCTGTACTCTTTAGCCAACTGGGTTATTTGAACCCCGGATTCGGATTCAGCGACCTCAAAAACAAACAGATATGCTAGTAAAGCCAACCGGGCATGAAGATCTTTTTTTTTTTTGCAAAAATATACAAGAAAAATCGCTGTTTTCGTCGATTTTACGTATATTTTTGCGTTTTTTTGGAAAATACGAGCTAACTTGGGTATTTTGACCCCGGATTCGGATTCAGTGACCTCAAAAATATATAGAAATGCCGGTGTAGTCCGCCGGGCAGACCAATTTTTTGTGTGTGCTGGTGTTATCAATAACAGATTTGTAGAACAAATCTAATCCATTCATTAGACCGTAAATATCAATATATTTGAATAATTTTCCTTAGGTCTTATTATTAGATTATTTATTAAAACAAAATTTCAACTTAGTGGACGTTTTATTAAAAATAGACTGCAAGACCTAAGGAAAATTATTCAAATATAATGGTGTTATCAATGCGAAGAGGTTGAAAAAAATCCTTTTACGACAATATGTACACTAGAAGCGCGCTGTACCGAAACCTGAAATACCGGATGAGGTAGTCCAAGGGGGCGAGAGAGTGGCGCGTGCAAGGTCAGCGGAGTTGCGCAGTTTACGGTTCAGCACTATAAGAAGCCACAAGCAAGAAGAACGGTCCGGACAACTGTCATTCACCGTGAAGGCCATTGAGGTTACCCTCGAATCCCCCGGTAAATCGTGATCTCAGTGTATTCAATTTTTTAAGAATCTTCTATATGATAACCCCCAGTTTTGATTAAAATGTAGGTTAAAAATGCATTATTCTACTAATAAAAAAATCTTCTAAATAATACAATATTTGAACCTGAATGGCTTAATCAAGTACGATCTTAATCATTTATTGTGTTATAGGAAATTACAAATATCATAAACAGAAAATTCCATAGTAGAAACAATGTGAAAATAGTATATTATGCACCTAGGGGCATAAAAAGTGCCTCTCCCCCTTGGTGCATACGATATTTTTAATAACAAATGTATGATTTCAGACATTTCTCGAAATACAGTCATGATTTTAGTCCATAGTAGATTTTGAATAAAGAAGCATGAAATTTATGTTAACTTATAACAAATTATCAAAAATTTAATAAAAAAATTGCCGGGAATTTCTGGTAATTCACGGTATCCTTAGAGGTGATTTATGGCAACTTACCATAAATTTCCAAAATTCAATGTAAAAATGCCTATAAATTTTCGGTTATTTATGGTAATTTCACTGGTAAATATGGCAAATTACCCAAAATTCATATTTTAAACTTTCCATATATTTCCAGAAATTTATGCAAATTTTCGGTATTTATGCTAATTTTACTGGTAAATGTGGTAAATTTCCATAAATTACCCAATATTGATTTTTAAAAATTTCCGTCTTGACTCACTGGACTTGTCAGTAAGGCTATGTGAATCAGTCCTACCTTGTACACAAAAATATATTTTAAGCTGGTAAGGAAGTGGGGTGCGGGGATCCAGTTTTCACGTTTTCGACACGACCATGGACGATTTGTACATTGTCTCGTGTCTCAAAATTTCTCCTAGCCTAAGCTGCATACATACTATTTTTAACAATTCAATTCATTTATTGATTAATCGAATCATTGATAAATTATTTATTAATTAATTTCTAATTAATTAATAATCATTTCTTCACTCACTGCGTGAGGGAAATGTTTTATTCGTCAAAAGTAATAAGTTTGATTTTCAATTCTATTGTTAGTACAGTAATTGGGCAGAAGTTAATTTAAGGATTGATGTTGAATGAAATTTTCAAAATTGTAGCCGCCGCCTCTAAATCTATACTTTTCAGGTTGTTCCACATATCAATACTAAAATTATAATTAAAATTAAAATTTATTTATTCATTTGAAATTCGAATGAGGAATTTAATTATCCTGGTTCAATTCCTAAGTCTAGAGTTCCTCAAAGCCTCGAATTCTTGAGGGTAGGGAGGGGGGTTATATATAAACAATATAAAGTGAAATTCTCATCTTATACTATAACAAAACAAGGACAAATATATACGTTGTCGAGTTTATCGCCATGGGCTCTCTTTAAAATTCTAGGTATCGGGTTACCGTTAATGTGAAATTCGGAAAAAATTCTAGTTTCCTTCTGGATCTCGGACCAGACGGGTCGTTTTATAACCACGTAGTGTGAAAATGATTTCAAATTTAAGTTTTAAAACTGTTTTTAAGAAAATTAGTAAGTTAATTAAAAAAAAAGTTTCTCAATTTGTGTCAGTGTTGTTATGTTACGCGCACTGTAAAAAAAGTGGTTGAAAATTGCAAGTTAGTTTGTAAACGTTTTACTATGATTCATGCGTTAATTTTACAAGTATTAAGAAAATTCATGTTCAGACCTAATACGGCCTAGCACTCTCAGCTCGCGGAAATTATTACAAAACATTTATTAAATTTTTTTAATGAGCATCTTACTTAAAATTTGTTGCTTCGAAAAAAGTAAATAAACGTTTTCAAATAATTCCCGCGAGACGAAATTGCTGCCATCAAATTGCCACTTCATAACTTCAAAATCTTACTACCGATTGGCCCGAGTGGGAACGATTGAAACTTTACAACACTCAATCGTTCTCAATCGTGCCCACACGATTAAGAAACACGATTAGTAACAATTCAAATTTCTTTCTATCGTTCCGAATTGTTTTCAATTAATTATTTCTAGAAGGGTATATTTGTAATTTTGAAACTTCTTATAAATATTTTTTTAATCTTTTTTCGTACTTGGCTTTATTTAACGCCTATTTTATGATTTGTAATGTATTTTGCTTGTGTAATGCGTCATAAAGGTACATAATTGTTTAAACAATGTATTGTGAACTCATCTTAATAATATCAAGTATTAAATAAATGGTTTTGATATTTTTTAAAAGGGCTCCGTCTTAGAAAATTGGGCGCTATTGCCATTTGAAATCTTTTTTCAACATCAAAATTTATTACCTCTTTAACATTTTTTATACTTCTATGCATATGAACTTTATTATACAATTAACAAACTATAAGGTTAGCAATCGCTTTTGCTTCTGATGTTACTTAAGATCGAAATTTTTTTCAAAATTAGACACCTTTCTCCTATGGCCGCTAAGAAATTACGTACGTTCGCTGCCAGAGAAAAAAATATTTCAAGTGAAAGATTATTTCTAAATTGCAAAAATCGGAATAGCAAAAACTCCAAAAGTACAGACAAGTTAACAAAAAGAGCCAAACCCTAACAAATTATCTAATTTGGAACGTTTTATTACACAGGTTTGACTGCTGATGCTAGAGTACTGATAAATCGAGCACAAATAGAATGCCAGAGTCACAAATTAACGGTAGAAGACCCCGTTACATTGGAGTATATAACGAGGTACATAGCAGGTAAGATAAATAGCTATTTGAACTCAGAAAAAAAACTAACAAAAACTAAGGATATTCCTAATAAACTTTCAAAAACGTACGTTGATTAATTAATTTTAGGTCTAAAGCAAAGATATACACAGAGTAATGGAAGGAGACCATTTGGAATATCCTGTCTCATAGCCGGTTTTGATTATGACGGAGTACCTCATTTATACCAGACGGAGCCTTCTGGAATTTATTACGAATGGAAGGTATGAAAATGATATCCGAATCTTTATTGGTTAGATACCTACTTTCAAATATTATACCTGAAAAAAGGATTTGTTGAACATTTTATAGAACATCAATAGGTACGAATAATCATTGTTATTTCACTCCATACGTGGCTCGTCTCGTCCCAGAGCATGGGGCGAGATGAAACACGTGCGCAATTTGTCATTTTTATCGTAATGGTTATTTTTGGATAACTTCTTTCTTCATGGAATTGATACATGAAGATTTACAGGATGTAAATAACCATTTACATTTTAAAAAACTGCTATACATTGCAAATAGGATGGAATTTGGTGATCCATAGTCATCATTTTGAGTGAAATATTTAAATATTTCACGAAAAATTATAATTATGCTCATGCTGCTCATTTCGCCCCGGTCTCCCCTATACCTTCACCACTAATTAATGATACTAATTTTTTTTGCAATTTTAGGTCCTTTTTTATATAAATATAATTCTTAAATATTCTTTTGCAGGCAAATGCCACTGGCCGCAGCGCAAAAACAGTTCGCGAGTTTCTAGAAAAATATTATACGCCTGAGGAGGTTGCGACAGAAAAGGGTTCCATCAAATTAGCGATCAGGGCTCTTTTGGAAGTAGTTCAATCCGGACAAAAGAATTTAGAAATAGCAGTCATGCGTAGAGGACACCCCTTGCAGGTGAGAATCCAATTTTTTTTTAGTATTTAAGCTTATTTTAAGAATAAAAGTCGTAGTGAAATTTGAGGTCAAGCTGAAATACTGTCAGATCCTCGAAGGTCTTTTGAAATCCCTTGAAATATTTTATATCCCTTTTAAAGTTATTGAAATCTTCAATGTTTTTTGAAATCCGGTAAAATACTATGAAATTTCGATTATGAGTCGGAGGAGCTTCTCCCATAAATGGTTTTAAAACTATAGGCTTAAGTTATTAAAATACAATAAATTCCGCGAAATCTTTGAAATTCCTTTAATTCAAATTCGTCATTTGTGGTAATTTGATACTTCAATTTATTTAGTTATCCACTAATTCAATCCCGTTACATCTTTAAAATCCCTTGAATAAGAATGAGCGGCACTAAAAATCACTGATGAATTTGAAACACGATAACCTGGTCGGAAATAAAGATAGAATTTTTGATGGGTAAACATCTTAGACCTCGATATGGGGAGTCGCGCCTGAGTCGAGTGAAACCACGGTCCGAAAGTGTAACGCAAGCCTCTGACACGCAGGAACCACTTATATCTACAGACACAATGCGGCCCTAAGAGTGCTTTATAACCATCTTTGTCGCTCTTACGGCTTCAAATGCACAATAAGATCTAAGTTTGTGAAATAATTGTCAAAGTAAATATGAAATTGAGGTAACTTTCCCGCAGATCTCTTGTTCAAAAGTGGTTGTAACAAACTCATCACTATGCGAGAACCTAATGCGCATTTACTGAATTTCTCTCCACTTTTTGAATTTTTCCCACAATATAAGTCAAGACATAATACGAAACCATCTGAAGTGCAAAGGCCCCAGAATTTCAGGCCAAATCGTATAAGTTTTCCTCAAATGAATTGTTCAATGATGTTCTTGCATACGATTTGGCCATAATTTCATCTATGGAGAGAGCAGTCCTCCATATGCCAAACTTCAGGATGTTTCTCTGGAATAAACTCAGTAATGCACGAACGCTCCACGCATTATCATTGACGTCATGATCTCCAGTTTTTGAGTATTTCAATTGAGACTTGATTTCTCCGAACGTTTTGCGTGACATCGCGGAAGAGATCACGTCACAAGATATAAATGGATCTTTCGACCAATAATCTCTCTGAGACTCCCTCTTATTGAAAGAAGTTAAGAGTGATTATTTCTAGAAAAGTATTTAAATCTTGCTACTGTAAATCAAAGTCATTCTCTGTATATGCATCAATGATGTATTGTTTCATTTAAATAGAGAAGAACATTTCGAAAAGTTCTACAGGCTCACTATCTCGAATATTTTTCTTAGCGGATTCTTTCAGTAAAGTGTTGTCCTCATTAACATTGGGGTATCTTTTTTCACCATCTGCCCAACAGAAATCATGATTTCCTTCTAGTTTAGCTTGATTTTCGGTGTAAGTTTTACAAGCTTCTACATAACTTATTTCCGGAACATTTTCGTTCCATTCAGTATCAGAATCCGAATTATCGGAGCCAGAGTTGTCTGGATTTGGCAACGTAATCATTTCACCGAGATCATTTTCTGATCGTAAAAATAAATAACTCAATCTTCCAGGAACTTGGTATTGAAACTTGTCAAATCAATTCACAACGGAATGTCGACAGTGTCTTTCACACCTTGATCTGAATATAGTACATGAAACAAATGAAGATCCGATACAAACGACTCGACGTTGCCTGAGGAGTTATTCATATCTTCTCCATCAGAACGAATGAATATCTCCCCAGGCAACGTCGGGTCGTTTGTATCGGATCTTCACTTGTTTCATGCACGTTCTGTTCCTTCCTATGTGGAGTACGCGATGTATGCCATATTGGATCCGCTATATGAAATTCTGAAAATCCTATTCAAAATTCGTAATCAGCGACCCCGAAAACCCCCGAGTACAGAATTGTGCGAAAATCATAGTTTCCAAAATTTCACGACCGCAATATTGGGTTCGCCATTTTTAATCTAAAAAATTCGATGTCAAACTCATAATCAGCGACCCCGAAAACCCCCGAGTACAGATTTGTGTGAAAATCGTAGAGCTTCCAAAATTTCATGTCCGTCATATTCGGTCCGCCATTTTGAATTTCGAAAATTCGATGTCAAATTCATAATCAGCGACCCCGAAAACCCCAGAATACAGAGTTGTGCGAAAATCGTAGAGTTTCCAAAATTTCATGTCCGCCATATTGGGTCCTCCATTTTGCGAAGGGTATGGATCCACCATTTTGCGAAGAGTATGGCTATTTGAGATCGTTGAGACAAGCTTTTTCTTGCAGTTCAACTATTCCGATCACCGTTGATCATAGTTCGGATCGAGTCCCAATACTCTTTTAGTTCGAAAAAAAATTCCCGATTTTTTGGTACTTTTCTTCAGATTTGGCGCCATATTAAATTTTATACTGGTCCAAACGCCATTCTGACCACGGATTCTTGAAGAGCATACCCAAAACTACAGGGAAACATGGTTTTCGTCTGGAAATTTCTCTTTTTCAGTCATGAGAATGAGGCTTGAACATAGGTTAAAAAATTGTAGTTCTTGGTCGTTAATGCGTTAAAATAATAAACGTGGTCTCGCAAGAGGAAAAGTGTACAAGTGATAAATGGATGCCGCTGTGAACTCGCTAATAATTTTGCAATTTTTCTTAAAATTATTTACTGAATTATTTACAAATCCTGTCTTGAAATAATTTATAATAATTTTAAAACTCATATAAAATTATTGATTTAGACACATTACACACTCAGAAACCTCACAAAGGTTTGCTATTACTGGAGAGAAAATTATGATATGAATATCTTGATGGAGAAATGTAAATTTCTTATTGAAAATATCAAAATCTGCAAAACTTTGGAGACATTTTAAAATCATCGACCCTTATTCGCAAAGATTGATTATTCTTAGATATCAAGACAGTGCACTCAGAGAGATTCAATGTACAAATTAATTAAAATTGCAATCATTCTATGCATCAGACTTCGAACTTAGTAACAATTGTTTGCAAGAAAAATGTTCAACAAATCAGCAAATATCTACACTACCGGCGCTTACTCTTTACAAATTATTGTCCACATACAATGAGATATTGAGTTTTATGTTTTGAGAAGGAAATTGGAGGTACTCAATAATTTTGTATATATATGTATATATTTATAAATATATATATATATATATATATACACATCACTACTTTACCACCGAGCAATTCACGCCTACCCCGAAAGGGAAACGGCTTAATGATATAATAATATTACAACGATGCGTTTTGTCGCACAAGCAGTGGTGGCAGCAGCAGCAGCTTCCTCTCTCGCCTCGTTTAGATGTCTTAGAGCTGCCTCAGAGATCCGCACGCAGCTCTGATTTCTAGGGATCTCGCCTGGTTCCAGAGCATCTTCATCGTCGTCGTCGTCTGTCGGTCTTACAACCTCAAAAACGAGGTCATCTCCGTCATATTCTTTGTAATCTGAAAATAAATAAATAAGAGAAGTATAAAATATTTGTGTGAACAGAGTTTATTCTTTTTTTGAAACGTGGGGAAAAATAATACTCACTTAGAAGAATGTTAACATTTCTAGGAATAGATATGTTCCGGGTGATGACCTCTTCTACCCCCTGGAATATTTCTGACCTTGTTGTTGTTGTTATTGCGGCTTCTGTAATGAAAAAAAAAAATGAAATAAGATTATTTTTTATTGACAAACACACACACACCCGTGCACATACTTTAATGACTATATACACGGTTTCCCAGACTTAAGTGGCCGAACTTATATAGCTGTATAAAAATAAATTAATTGAAAATTCCTTTTCCAAAAATCAGTTGAAACTTTAGTTTTTGAGTTATAAAATATTTAGGCTGGACCAATCAGGATCGTGGTATAAACAGTCGATTGTCGACCCTTATAGAAATAATCAATTGAACACGATTCAGAACGATTCACAGTTGTCAAAACTGCAATCGTTCCTAATCGGTGTACCATTTCTTAATCGATTTCAATTATTTTCTATTGTGCATAGAGGTTATGTTTCCATTCCTAATGTTCCTAATTGTATTCATTCGGGGTGGCAATTTAGGTGGCGACCGGCTTTGGTTTTCTCTAAGGAAAAATAACCTAAAATAGAACAAATTTTTCTTCGCGTCCTCACGGTGTGTTGGACATTTTTTATATCTTTGTGGACAGTTTTTAGTGTTTTAAGATTATAAAGTGATATAGATTGATGGTTTTCGAAATTCGGAACAATGTACTACTACAACCAGTGGCTAGGAGGAAGTCGACGGGGAGAGAAGAAAATAATTTCCGAATATGATTTCAGACAGAAAAAATCTCGAATTTCGAAATGCACAAAAAAGACACATTTTTTATACTCTTATTTTCAGCAATTAAAAATGCAATGAAGTGGATAAAAAAATTGTTTTGAAGAATATTCTTTTTATATGGTAAAAGAAATCTTGTGCACATTACGCCAGGGAAAAGAAATTTTGGGAACCCTCTCAGACCAATAATTGTAATGAAATTTATTTTCTTATTCTAGGCCTGATAATATGTTAAAACAAAATTATTTTTGTTTTATCAACTTTTGGGGTTATTCCTCTATAAATAACAAATACTTTCTAGCGATGAAAGAATTTTTTAGCTCAAAATTTGTATTTATTAAAAATTGAAAATTAAGAAAATTCATGTTCAGATAATAAATAATTCCCGCGACACGAAAGTACTGCTATCAAATTGCCACTTCATAACTTCAAAATCCTACTACCGATTGGCCCGATTGGGCACGATTGAAACTTTGCAAAACTCGATCGTTTCCAATCGTGTACACACGATTAAGAAACGCGATTCGAAACAATTCAAATTTCTTTCTATTGTCCTGAATTGTTTTCAATTAATTATTTCTAGAAGGGGAGTGTTCATTTATATATGCTAGTTTACTAGCCTCGTCCTATTTCGAAAAAATTCTCCCCCTCACCAGGTATTTCCTGCTGTTGTTGTTGTTGCTGCTCTTGTTTTTCTTGTTGCTGTTGTTGTTTTTGATTTTGTTGTTCTTTATCGGCAACATCAACCAGATCCATTAGGTTTTCGTTTTCTGTGAAACATAAACATTAATTAGTAAAAAAATTTTCTTTCACTTAAATAGAATTAAAAACGTGTTGAAAATCTTGTTGAAAAACAGTCTACGTGGTTTATGGACGCTCCCTTAGTGAATATTCTCATCGGGTGCGTGCAAGGTACGGTGTTTTTTTGCAACAACAATAATTTTCAGGATAGCTATTCAGAATATCATCGTTCGCTTGCTGACTTTTGCTTCTGTTCGTCCAATACTCTTTTTCAGGGTAGTTAGCTAATATTTAGAAATATTGTCAAGCTGCAATTACTAGACAGGATGAGCTCAACCATCCACCTTTAGCTCTAAATGAAAATTCGAGGCTATGCGTTAACTGTAATCGCTCAATAATTGATGAAATGGCTGCAATTAATGCCGATCTACGCTGTCTTCGATTGAACGTTCTTACCCAAACAGCATCCCAAACTTGTATCTTTTGTAATTGCGAAAAATGACATACATAGGTTATCCATACAATGCAGGGTTCAAATCTTCATAAAAAGAAATCTTTATATACCGGAAAATGTTCGTTCTTGTATTCATCATTGGGATGCGAATGTTTTTGTTTTAAATATTCTTTTACTTGGTTTGCAATCTATTAACAGGCCTTATGTTATTAGAGGTGAGCAGTTACAGGCTTTCCTTCAAGAAATTATTTTTACTTGAGAGTATTAAATCGATGTTCGATATAGAAGTAGTATCAATGTGAGAGTAAGTATCAGAGTTGTGTGTAAATAAATTATTTTTGTCTGTGCATTAAAGTAAGTTTTCTCGGTTTGTGTCAGTTTTGACACAGTTCCAATCTATATGGCGTGCGTTAAAATCGCCTGCAATTATGCAATTATCTTCGTTCTTGAAATTATTAAAAACTTTATCCAACTGTTCAAGTGAAAAGACAATACCTGGGGCTCTATAACAGGCAACTAAACTAACAGCTGGGTAAACATTATTGATTTTAATTCCGCAAACTTCAAATGATTTATCGGGAACATCAATATTTTTGATTTCGCGATAAGCTAAACTAGAGCGAATTAATAGTAAAATACCTCCTCCGGTTGAATACGTCCTGTCTAAACTGTAGTTCACGAATCCCGGAAAGTTGATGTTTGTGATGTTTTGATGTAGCCAGCTTTCGACGCACACGAGGATGTCTATATCAATAAGGGCTTTTTGTATCTCTTCTTCACGTTTTAGGAAACTTCTTGCATTTCAATGAAGAATTTTGAGTGGTCTTGTTGTTGTAGATGTAGAGTTCATTTTTGAGAATGTAAAGTTTCCGAGCTGTTGAATTCTTGTTCGTCGTTTGAACTAAGCTTATCTGTAGTGTTGAGGGTCTCAAGCCTTTTAGTAATTTTATTAATACGAGCTTTTAGTTTGCGATCTACAAGGTGGGGGTAAGCGTCTCTGAGCATGGTGATTAGGCTCGATGTGTCAGTAGTGAATTTCAGAGCTACCCTTGGTATGTTTGGGCTTCCGTAGGACTCACTGAGAAAGGAAGCTAACTCTTCAAAATCGAGCGGATATTTATTGAAGTTTGTTAAGAAGAAATTCTTAGCTAGAGCAAGCTGAGCATCAATTGCTTCTTGAGTACATGGCTTTTTGACTATTTTCCCAGTGCCTTTTTCTTGGGCTTTGATTAAAGTACTGTCTTCGACGGGGTTTGCTGAGTTATCCACCTTTGCTTGTTCATCGTCATGAGTAGACGATGTTGAGCTGGATAGCAGGCTGTGCTTTCTGTTCAATCTTGCACTGTTGGGTGTAATCGAAGAGGGCATTAAATGTGTGTAAGAGGATGAAGCTTCTGTTTCGGCAGTGTCCATATTTTCGTTATTTTGATTTTGAGTAGCTTGCGTGTTGATCAATGCACCTGTGCGTGAGTCCTTGATTACATCTTCAATTGGGCAGTGTTTAGCAAGGTGTCCCTCTTCTCTGCATAAGAAACAAGTAACTTTCTCGTTGGAAAAGTAGATCCAGTATGTGGTGTTGTCATACTCGATTTTCATATTGTCCGGAAGGTTAGTTATGTCTTCAGGGTTGATATATACTTGTCGCCTAAAGCTCATTACGTGTGCATAATCTGGTTCATTGATGCTTGCTCTGATACAAGTGATTTGAGAGACTGGAGTAATATTGAGAGCCTTAATTTTATCTTCAATGACGTAGTGCGGTATGATGGGACACACGTTAAAAATAATTATTCTCTTGGCTTTCGATATCAGCGGTCTAAGTGTCAGAGTGTGTAAATTTATGTTTATTTTCGTACCTGTCCGCGTGAGTTTGTCGACAAGCTCCTGTTTACTTGAGTAGACACAAATTCTACTGTTGGAAATTCTTGAGACGAATAATACATTGGCTGGCGTGACGATTTTTCCGATGGCGAGAGTGTAATCTTTAATCGTTAAACCTTCGATTGCATCTGCTACTACTGCCTGATCCTTCTTGGGGAATTGATTCTGCTGTGCTACTCTGGCGTAGGACACTTCTGGTAGGTTTTTGTTCTGAGAGGAATTTGATACATTTTGAGTTGGATTACTTTGCAAGATGCCGCCCTTGTAGTCAGAGGTCATCTTCGGTCATCTTTGTGAAATAATTTAAAAGTTACGCTAGAACGATGCACACGATGTGAAAAACCACGTACACAATAGACTAATATTGTACTCGTATGCAGGAACTTTAGAGAGAGACTAAGAGAAATCACTTTTTTGATATTTGCAGGGCGTTTAGAAAAAATTGTAAGCTATTTATAAAAAATTAAAGAAAATCAAAACTTCAATTTAAAAATTTGTTTTCGAAAAATCCAAGAAGTTATTGAAATTTTTGTTAAAAAAAAAAAATTTCATCAAAACTGCGTCTTATTATGAATAATTAACAAAAATCAGATGATTTGACATGGAATTGCTCATATTTTAGGTTTTGACATTTAAATTAGAAATTTCGAATGTCTATATTTGAAAATGTCTACTATCTTAGGAAGTTCTTATTAAGGGCATGTGATACTGAGAAAATTATCGATTTTAGCAATGTTAGGTTCCCCCGGCTTTTTTCCTACAATAATAAAGATTTTGTCTTTAAAATTTGGGGAATGATAGCGAACATGCTAACGGACGTCCCCGAACTCTTCTGTCGTGGAATAATTCAAAAAAATTTAATTTTTCTGAATTTGATTAATATGTGTGTATTTTGAGGTACAACAGAGACTGACATTATCGGAATGGCAGAGATCTCAAAAACGAGACAGACCCCACCCCCTCTTCTCTCATCTCTATCTCTGCGGAAAAGTGTGTAATGATCAAGTGCTATGAGGCTAGGTGGAATGTTAGGCGTAAGCCAGGTCTCAGAAACGGCTATGATATTATAGGAACAGGACATAAAATGATGTTTGAATTCGTGGTAATGAGCAGGGAAAGACTGAGCGTTAACGTGACAAATATATAAAGTTTCCATTTTGATAGTGAAAAGTAAAGTTGAAGCATAGTAAAATATAAGAGTGTCTTAAATACGTAAATCAACAAAATTCAGTTCACATGATTAGAATTGAAAACACAAAATAAGGGACATAAAATGGTAAAAATTATAAAAGCAATAAACATTATAAAGTTAACATGACAAATATTTAAGATATCCATTGGAAATATGAAATGGTAAGTTTCAAGTTGGAAGTTACCTGAAAGAATGGTATCACATAGAAAAAGATAGTAGAAATAGAAATAACATAATCAGTAACCAACAGAGTCCAACTTAGGTAATTACAAATAGGGTTAAGTAGAGTCCAATAGTAGCTGAAGTGACAGTGTAGATATAAATCTAGAAGAATTTTCAATGATACTGAAGTAATACAGTCATGATTACTTTGACTTAACATATGTTTTAGTAGAACATAATAAATCCAAATATCACAGAAAAAATTATTATGTATGCTTGACGAGTTAGAAATCGGTTTAATTGACTAGTTATATTATATTCACCGACATATATACTTAGGATGACACTAGGAAGCAGTAGTTGCTATTCATGTCCCTCGACGGTCTGCAGATTAGGCAGATAAATTCGCGGAGATCCATCCTCTCTGCGACAAAAAATTTTTCCGCCCGCAATCCACAGGTATTTGATTATTTTATCTCTTCTGAGACCCATGGCAATGGCGTAGATTTTCCTATTCAGAGGTGACAGGGCCTCACGTAGGTAAACAGAATGTTTATCTTCGCTCGACCATCCGAGGTTTTCAGTAGAGAAGTCTCTGAAAACCTTACGTCTCTCAACGAATTTATCTCGCACTTGTTGATTGCCGAGTTTCGCGACATAGGATTATCTCCTTCAGAACTCAGACACTGGAAAAGTCTCGATACCTAATAAGAAATTAAATTACATTCTACGTCTGCTCTAAGAGTAAGTAAAACATTCAAAATTTGAAATTTTGTTGAAAATTTAGAATTTAGGAGTTTCACATTGCCATATTTATTATTTTAATTCATTTTAATTACTTTAAAAGAATGAATGATTAATAAATATTTCTTTCATCTTAATTTTAAAGTGAAATGTTTGAAATTTTTGTCTGATATAATTGCACATTTTTCAGGAGGTTCGACCGGAATTTCTGTATATATTTTATTGAAAATATTAATATGTTATGAGGAGGAAATTATTCTTTGAACATTTCTTAAGTAGTGACTGAAATTCAATTTACAAAAAATTAATCACAAGTTAGTTGTTTTTCCCATCTTTCCGAAAACTGATCTTTTCCCATTGAAAATCCCATGATAATGTGAAAAGCCCCGGGGCAAGTCTTAATATGGACGGTTTTAAAGAGAGAAAAAAAGGGAATTTATCTCTTCGCGAACCTCAAAAATGGGGAGGCGCCTTACCCTCTAGAGTGAAAAAAATGTTTAAAATGTATTTTTGGACCACCCTAAGGTAGATTCTATATTTTAAATCCGAGTAGGAATTATCTACTCTTTGTTATTATTAGTAGATTTTAAATTGCATTTATGATAGCATCTCTATTATGAAAGTATCTTCTTTAAATTCTAAACTAACATATGCTCAATAAAATAAGTGAACTTTCATAACATAGCTCAACGTGATTTCAAAAGGCTTGGATTTATTTCCTGATGTGATTGTAAATCTAGCCCCTAACTGATGCTATAGAATTTGCGTTCTCTCTTGCAACTATACACATACTACACTATATTGAAAAATGATCACCACGAGTCAGCAGAATGCAAACTGCACGATAATTTGGGTTGGTTAACGCGTCGAACATCTGTCGCGGATTCATGAGTCGTCGCGTGACACCTGTCTTGATTCTTGATGCAAAATGCTAATAGCTAATAGGCACAGTACAGTTGCATAAACTGTCATTGTCACGTCATATCGATATGAGTTTGCACAGATTCGTGAAGATAACAAAGTAAAGAGGAGTATTCCAAAGGAAATTAAATGCCATCATATAATTTTAATTTAAAATCTAAAAACGACTCGGATATCACAAGGATTTACCTAAGTCGAAATTTTCACACATCTAAAATTAAAACTAAATCTCTCTAATACAAATACATACTTATCAGACTAATAAATAATCTCAAAGAATTTGTAGATTTCACATCGGTCGTAATTATTGCAAACTTTCCCGAAATTGGAAGGACCGCAAATAAATCGCCTTATCATGGCTAAAATATCCTCGTAATATCACAGAGATATCTAATTACAGGCGTTATTGGCATGAAACCTCTGCGCACAATATGCGGGAAAAAACTGATGGACAAAGTCCGAAACGAGATAATCCTCAAAGAATGTGGTACAGGAGAGACACTGAATTTTGTGCCCAGTAATTTTAGTCAAAAATATGTAGTAATGCTGGCTTCAGGTCACCAAGGAATGTCAAACTCGGAAACTATTAGTGGTATCAAATTCTACTTTGCGCAGGAATTCAATGCTAATCTAGCGATAATATATGCCGCAGAAATAAAATTGTGTGTTCTATAATTTTAGTCAGAAACATGCAGCAATTCTGGCTTCAGGTGACCCTGGTATGTGAAACTCGAAAACTATTAGTGGTATCAAATTCAACTTTGAACAGGAATTTAGTGCTACCTTAGTGCTAATATATTTCGCAAAAATTAAATTCAGTGCCCGGTTATTTCATTCAAAAAAATTTAGTAATGCGGACTTCAGGTGACTCTGGAATGTGAAACTCGAAAACTACTAGTAGCATCAAATTCTACTTTGCACAGCAATTTGGTGCTAACTTAGTGCTAATATATGCCGCAAAAATTGAATTTTGTGCCCAGTAATTTCAGTCAAAAACATGTAGTAATGCTGGCTTCAGGTCACCATGGAATGTCAATCACGAAAACTGTTAGTGGTATCAAATTCTAATTTGTGCAGGAATTTAGTGCTAATCTAGCGCTAATATAAGCCGCAGAAATCAAATTTTGTGACCGGTAATTTTAGTCAAATACATGCAGCAATTCTGACTTCAGGTCACCCTGGAATAATAAACTCGAAAACTATTAGTGGTATCCAATTCTACTTTGCACAGCAATTTAGTGCTTATTTAACGCTAATACATGCCGTACAAATTAAATTTTGTGCTTGTTAATTGGAGTCAAACACACGTAAGAATGTTGGCTTCAGGGTACCCTGGTATGTCAAACTCGGAAACTATTAGTGGTATCAGATTCTACTTTGCGCAGGAATTTAGTGCTACCTTAGTGCTAATATATTTCGAAAAAATTGAATTTAGTGCCCGGACATTCTAGTAAAAAAAATGTAGTAATGCGGGCTTCAGGTGACTCTGGAATGTGAAACTCGGAAACTATTAGTGATATAAAATTCTACTTTGCACAGGAATTTAGAGCTTATTTAATGCTAATACAAGATGTACAAATTAAGTTTGGTGCTTGGTAATTTGAGTCAACAACATGTTAAAATGTTGGCTTCAGGATACCCTGGTGTGTCAAACTCGGAAAATATTAGTGGTATCAAATTCTACTTTGCACAGGAATTTAGTACTTCCTTAGTGCTAATATATGCCGCAACTATTGTATTTTGTGCCCAGTAATTTTAGTCAAAAACATGTAGTAATGCTGGCTTCAGGTCACTATGGAATGTCAAACTCGAAAACTGTTAGTGTTATCAAATTCTACTTTGCGCAGAAATTTAGTGCTAATCTAGCGCTAATATAAGCCGCAGAAATCAAATTCTGTGACCGGTAATTTTAGTCAAATACATGCAGCAATTCTGACTTCAGGTCACCCTGGAATAATAAACTCGAGAACTATTAGTGGCATGAAATTCTACTTTGCACAGGAATTTAGTGCTTATTTAACGCTAATACATGCCGTACAAATTGAATTTTGTGCTTGTTAATTTGAGTGAAAAACACGTAAAAATGTTGGCTTCCGGGTACCCTGGTATGTCAAACTCGGAAACTGCTCGTGCTAATCTTGCGCTAATATAAGCCGTAGAAATGAAATTTGATGACCGGTAATTTTAGTCAAATACATGCAGCTATTCTGGCTTCAGGTCACCCTAGAATGTTAAACTCGGTAACCATTAGTGGTATCAAATTCTACTTTGCACAGGAAGTTAGTGCTGCCTTAGTGCTGATATATCCCGCAAAAATTAAATTTTCTGCCCGGTAATTTTAGTCAAAAACATGTAGTAATGCTGGCTTCAGGTCACCCTGGAATGTCAAACTCGTGAACTATTAGTAGTATCAAATTCTACTTTGCACAGGAATTGAGTGCTTATAAAATGCTAATATATGCCGTACAAATTAAATTTTTTCCCCGGTAATTTCAGTCAAGAACATTTAAAAATACTGGCTTGAGGATACCCTGGTACGTCAAACTCGGAAACTATTAGTGGCATCACATTCTACTTTCCATAGAAATTTAGTGAAACCTTAGTGCTTATATATGACGCAAAAATTGAATTTTGTGCCCGGTCATTATATTCAAAAAAATGTCTGTATGCTGGCTTCAGGTGACTCTCGTATGTGAAATTTGGAAACTATTAGTAGTATCAATTCTGCTTTGCACAGAAATTTAGTGCTCATTTAGTGCTAATATATGCCGCAAAAATTAAATTCTGTGCTCGGTAATTTTAGTCAAAAACATGTAGAACTACTGGCTTCACTTGACCGTGATATGTGAAACTCGAAAACTATTAGTTGTATCAAGTTCTACTTTGCGCAGGAATATAGTGCTAATCTAGTGCTAATATATGCCGCAGAAATTAAATTTTGTGCCTGAGCATTTTAGGCAAAACCATGTTGTTACGGTTGACTGAATGGTTGTGATCACTGCTGTGTGTAATTTCATTGTTTGCTTTGTTTTTCTATTATATCTTCCCAAGGCTTAAGAAGGATTGAATTTATCACATAATTTTCCGGATTATTAATTCGTGCAAAAGAAATAACATGAGAATAAAATAAAAATTTGTGCGCTGCTTTTTTCGTATTTTGTATAGTTTGACCACAAAATGGAATTTTTGATTTTCCATTTATTTTTTGTGCGATCAAAATGAGAATTTTCGATTCCTCAAGAAAATTCAAAAAGTTTTTATGACAATATTGTTCTTCATATCGTGCGTTGTTTGACTTAAAATTTTTATTTTCGTTTGTCTTTTTCAATTTTGTAAATGCTACAATTCCAGAAATTTTTTTTTTTTTCAAAAAAGTAATGAAGATAAATTGGTCGCCTTTTTAAAAACTTGATCTTTATTTTAGGGCAGTCAAAGAGTATATGAACAATTTGTTTTATAAAAACTGCAAAAAAAATCATAAATCACGCCAAAATCTCGCAGAAGCCAATTTTTCACTCATAGGGTTTACTGGGAGCCTATAAAACAAACTTATGGTGGTGATATTAAAAAAAAAATTATTCCTGGAGTGCCAAAAAAACTACTGCGCAGTCGTAAGTGTCATAGAATACTACTGCGCATCGAATTAGGTTATTTAAATCTTCTACAGTGCACAGTGATCCCAATACCGAAAAAGTAGGAAAAATTTGAAAAATCATCTGATCTGCATGAAATATACTGTAAAGAAAATTTTTAGGCAGCTGATACAATATTTGAAATCTAAAAAAAAAATGGCGTCTCCAATATGCCGACTGATAACTAAAAAAAATGATCCAATCTGAATGAAATTTACTGTACGCGGGATTTCCGGGCAGTGGATTTCAAATTCGAAACTTCAATTTTCAAAGAACAAATGGCAGCTACAAAGTAACGAGTTTCATGTGAATATGTAAACAAAATTTAATCATGGTTGCCATATTGAATCCGCTTTTCTAAATTTTTCCATTTTAACATTGAATGTAAAATCTAAAACGATGAGAAGAGTGAGAGGGCAGAAAAAGAGTGAAAAAGGAAGAGGTAGGATAGAGGGGGTAGGACGCATATTATTAATTAAAACAAAAGATGATGAAATATACATTAAAATTGTTTAAACGATGTGGCAATGCTTTCATTGATTTTCGTAGAACCATCATATTGAACAAATAAGTGTTGCCTGTGGCTAACAGATTGCAATTGACTGCAATAAAAATATTAATTTGAATAATAACATTAAATATTTATTCATTTGTTTTTATTGGTATTGCCTACATTCACATAATTTTATATTTAAATCTAGAAAACGCGTCCCTAATCAGTATCCCTAACCGTCTGCAGGCGGATTTTTATTATAAGCGCCCGCATATGCTTGAACTTTTGGCCAAGAGAAAGAAAAACTGCAGAAAAACTTTCCCGAGCGAAGCTAATTAATGAACATTTATTAATATATAAATAGATATAATTTTAACCCTGAAACTATTTGCTCTACAATCAGTTTCCCGCAAGCTTGTCCTTTACAATTGCACTACATTACCCTTGCGCATCTATCTAGTTATTAAATTAAAACTCAATAATTTATCTTCACAGGAAGAATTTAAAGATATATATATTTTGACATTTTTACTAATTAATTTTCATTTGAAATAACCTTAAAATAACAGAATTCGAATCATTTTTACATTACTGTGTGCTTATTTTTTAAACTCGCTTATCAATTCAAGTTTAAAAGGGAATCGATCATTGAGAAACGATTCTGTTTTTTAAGAGTCGTGCAATCCTAGACCTTTGTCGATCCCGATTTCGGTGAATCTGGTGCATATCTGTATCCTACCGCTGGGATCGGGAGACCCATCCTATCCATCCACCCTTGCACAATATTGCGAGCATAACTAATAGCTGCTGGTGAATAACCAGCTATTTCTAAACCATTATGTACAGGTTTTGCTAATGATATAGGACCAAATACTCGAACCACAGCGACATTTTCAGGTACATTTTCGTATTTAGCTTCTTCGTTGTGGTACGATGATTCACCTTCCACAGTCAATTTAATACGAAAAAACTTACGCACATGTTGAGGACGCGTAACGACAAAGTTAGGATGTATTGCAAAGCCATAGCCAATAAACTTGCCAGCGGGCGACCTAATGTCGACCGTGGTAGGATAATGCATTTCAATTTCATCAACGGGTGACAGTTGACCTAGAATTGGAACGAATCTGGGTCCATCATGACCTCTGTGAGAATTTGATGATGATGATTCTGCAAAAATGATTAAACAAGTTCATTCATTAGTATCACGTCATGCAACTTTTTCAGATGTTTTAAGTTATGAGTAGAATAGTGTCGACTTATCGATAACTTTCTTTTCAGGGAAATAATAGGAAGTAATGAAAATTGTTTTTCTTCTCTGAAGTTCGTTAAGAACAGAAAATTAGCAGCTTCTCTCTGGATTAAAATAAAGATTTGAGTTTGAATTGTGGTCTTTTCTTCATGACCTTAGACATAGGATTCAAGATTACAAGAAGAAATCTTTTCGAGGTACACCGTGAGAAAGTTGCCTTGGGTAGAATAATAAAAATATGAATAATAATAATAAAAATTGCCATCCTAAGAAATATAATAATTAAAAAAAAAAAATTTAAAAGTTAAAATTCTTTTTTAGTAGAAAATTAATCTTCTTGGTTGAAAATTTTTCCAGATAACAAGGCTGGAAAAATTAGCAATTTAGAAAAAAATTCAACTATTTGGGAAAACATTCAATTGTTTTGTAGAAAAATCCTTTTTTTTTTTGCTGTAAATTAGTTTTTTTAAATAAAAATGTAACTGTTGCCTTTTTGTTTGAAAAATTAATATTTTTAGTATAAAAAATTAACTATTTGGTTGAAAATGTATGTAATTTGTTGAAAATTTGTCCTTTAAAAGAAAATTAATCTTCTTTGTTAAAAATTTAAGTATATTTGGTTCAAAGTTGTTGAGAATTCATTTTTTTGGTAAAAAATTCTTTTTTTGTCGTTGAAATTTTTTTTTTGTAATTAAAATTTAAATATTGCATTTTTCGTTAAAAATGGATCTTCTTTTGTTGAAAAATTCAACTATTCGGTTGGAAATTTATGTAAAATTTATATTTCTTGAACTTTTAAATTAAAAAAAAAAAATTTAAAAGTTAAAATTCTTTTTTAGTAGAAAATTAATCTTCTTGGTTGAAAATTTTTCCAGACAACAAGGCTGGAAAAATTAACAATTTAGAAAAAAATTCAACTATTTGGTAAAAGATTCATCTGTTCTGTAGAAAAATCCTTTTTTTGCTGAAAATCAATTTCTTTAAATAAAAATTGAACTTTTTTATTTTAATAATTCAGCTATTTGGTTGAAAATGTATGTAATTTGTGGTTAATTCGTCTTTTTTTACAGAAAATTAATCTTCTTTGTTGAAAATTCAACTATTTGGTTGAAAAATGATGTGTTTTCTTGAGAATTCATTTTTTTTTGAAAATTCCACTATTTGCTAAAAAATTTATGAATTTTGTTGAAAATTCCTCTTAGTAGAAAATCAATCTTCTTGGATGCAAATTCAACTATCTTGTTCAAAGTTGTTGTATTTTTTTGAGAATTCATCTTTTTAGTAGAAAATTAATCTTCTTGGTTGAAATTTCATTTCTTTGGTTGAAAATACAAGTATTTAGTTGAAACTTTAACTATTTTGTAGAAAGCTTGTTTTTTTAATTCAACATTTTGGATAACATTTTTTTTATTGACTGAAAAATCTTTCTTGGTTGAAAATTCAACTCTGGTTGAAAATTCGTCTCTTTGATTTAAAAATTTATCTCTTTTGGTAGAAATTCAATCTTTTTTTGTTAAAAATGCAATTATTTAGTTTGCTTGATTAATTCATAAGAAATAGTAAAATTTGACCAAATCCCCCCTTCGCCTGAAAGAGATATTTTTATGTAAATTTGCTACAAAGGATGTTTTTAAATATTAGCAATTTTTATAAATGTATGATTTTTTGTATTATTTCATTTCCTATTTGGAAAATATAATTTGAACCATTAACCGGTTGACCTACTCAAAATTAACCTTGATTTTGAGATTGAAAAGCTTATTAGATTCTACGTTGAATGAGCTCTAGTTGAAGTAATTTGGCCCTCAGTATATTGAATTAAAACGTGAGAAAGACAAAATTGAATTTCGATTTTTAAGGAATTTTTTACATCAGCTTTAACTTTTGGCAGAAGCTAGGAAAATTAATTTATTAATCTGATATTTAACAAAAATTATCTTAAATTTAAATTTGAGCCCGAGGGGAAAATAATTCCAAAAATTCTTTTTGATAAAACTGTTGAATTTTCAATCAAATTAATTTAATTAAGTTAATTTTTTATCAAATAATAGAATTTTCAAACTAAAACATGAACTTTTAAATAAGAAGATTCATTTTTCTGAACAAAAATACGGATTTTCAATCAAATAGTTGGATTTTGCAATTGAAAATGATCAATTTTCAACAAAAAATGGAATAGTTACATTTTCAATTAAAAAAATTAATTTTTTCCAAAGAGACAAATTTTCAAAAAAATATTTAAAATTTCAACCAAAGGGACGAATTTTCAACTAAAGTTATACATCTCCAGACAAAAAATTAATTTTCAATAAATTAATTAAAGTTTCTACAAAGTAGTTGGATTTTTAACCGAGAATATTAATTTTCTACCAAAAGAGACTAATTTTCAACAGAATGGATGAATTTTCAACTAAATAGTTGAATTTTCAAGGAAATAGTTCAGTTTTCAACCATAAAGATGAATTATCTAGCAAGAATCTTAATTTTCTACGAAAAAGACGAATTTTCAACTAAGTAGTTAAATTTTCAATTAAAAAAGATCGATTTTCCCACAATAAATGAAATAGTTAAATTTTCAGTTCAAAAATTAAATTTCAACCAAAAAAAGGAACAAATTTTCAATAAAGAGACCAATTTTCAACCAAAAAGGATTCTTTTTAACAAAATTGTTTAATTTTCAACGTATTGCATTCATTTTTAGACCAAGTAGTTGAAACAAAAATGGTAGTTATATTTTCATTACAAAAAATTATTTTTTTCAAAAACAAAAATCTAATTTTCAACTACCAAGTAGTTAAATTTTCGACCACGAATATTAATTCTCTACGAAAAAAGACCGATTTTTAACAAAATACATGAAGGTTGAGGATTCAGCTATTTTGTAGAAAACTCGTCTTTTTGGCATGCAAATTCAACAATTTAGTGCATATTTTTTTCTTTCTTGGTTCAAAATTCGGCTTCTTCGTTTCAAAATTTATACCTTTTGGTAAAAAAATCTCATTATCTGTTTTTGAAAATTAATCTGATTTGGTTGAGGGTTCAGCTATTTTGTAGAAAATGAATCCAACAATTTAGTGGAAATCTTTTTCTTTCTTGGTTCAAAATTAGGCTTTTTTGTTTCAAAATTTATATTCTTTGGTAAAAAAATCTAATTTTTTGATGAATTAAACTATTTTGGTAGAAAGTTCAACTAGTTCATTAAAAAAATTAACATTTTTGTTGACAATTCAACTCTTTTGTTGAAAAGCATTGTTTTTGGTTTGAAAATTAATCTTTATTGCTAAAAAAAATTCCTGTAGAGGGTTCTGCAGTTTTGTTGAAAATTCGTTCTTTTTGGTTGAATTCAATTGTTTTTTATTAGAAATTAAAATCTTTTTGATTGAAATATCAACTACTACGTTTTTTGATCAGAATTCATCTTTTTTGGAATAAAGATTTAATTACATAGTTGAAAGTTACTCTTTTGTTAAAAATTAATTTTTTTTTTTGAAGATTCATCGTTTTAATTCAAAATTCATCTCTTTGGTTAAAAAATACACTATTTAGTTGAAAATTCCTTTTTTTCTTCAGCTCAAAATTAATTTTTTACCGAAAATTTAACTATTCCAGTTGCAACTTTACCTATTTTGTTGAAAATTTGTTTGTGTTTTTTGATGAAAATTAATTTTTTTACTGAAAATGTAACTATTCACTTTTTGATTGAAAAATGATCTTTTCTAGTTAAAGATTCAACTTTTTTGGTAGAAATTAATCTTCTGAGTTGAGAATTAATTTTTTGGTTCAAAATTCAACTATTTGGTTTTAAATTAAATTATTTCAGTTGAAGATTCAGCAGTTTCAACTTATAATATTCATAATTTAATAAAATTATTTTTGAAACTGAAAATTTAACTATTTCATTTTTGGTCGAAAATTATTCTTTTTTAGTTTGAAATTATTTTATTTCGCTAAAAATTTATCTTTTTTTAGCTGGAAATTCAACTATTTCGTTGAAAATAAGTGTATTTTGTTGAAAAATTGCCTCTTTGGTAGAAAATTTATCTTTTTGGTTGAAAATTCAAGTATTCCAGTTAAATATTCGTCGTATGAGTTAAAAAAATGTATTTTTGGTTGAAAATAAAACTATTCGGTTGAAAATAAAACTATTCGGTTGAAAATAAAACTAAATTTGTTTTAAAAATGAATCTATGTTTTTTGTGTGGAAAATCAGTTTTTTTAACTGAAAATTTAACTATCCCATTTTTGGTTGAACACACATTAATTTGACCTAAATATGCACTGAAGATTAAATATAAGAAGGTATAATACAAATGATTAATTATGTTTTTAGCATTATTTAATTATTTAATCAATCGATCATGATAATATATTCAAGAATATCTTTTAATATTGTTTGTGAAAGCTTTCTAAATTAAACATACCAATTGAATCTCTAGAAATTAAAAAAAATTATAATAAAAATCGGTTAAAAATTGAGTAAAAATTTTCCTGAGAAATGGAAATGGATTTTAGGATTTCGATTTCTCGAAATAACTTGTTGACTCAGACCTACCCTAATTCTCAGGGGTTGAACGGAAGTTAATTCAACATCCGTATGCTTTCACAGTCGAGGAGAAAAATATTCCGCAGTTTGAGTAAGGGGTCGTCTTTAAACTAAGTTACCAATTTATATAGTTATTATTTATATTTATCTATAATTTTTAATGGGAAAATAAAATCTTTTGAATGAAATTAATGTAAGTAAGTAATTATGTTTAATTTTCTAAGATTTCACGATTTTCTATGAAAGAGATGAATTTTTCAAAGCAAAAACTTAATTTTTTACCAAAAAGACGCTTTTTCAACAAAAAAGTTTATTTTCCACTAAGAAAGATGAATTTCCTCATGAAAGATCAATTTTCCATTCAAAAGGTCAAATTTTTAATGAAACAGTTGAATTTTTGTCGAAAAAAGACGAATTTTTTACCAGTTGAATTAAACAAAATAAAAATAATTTATAACAAAAAAGTTAATTTTCAAAGGAGAAAGACAACTTCATCAAAGTAGTTGATTTTTCAACGTAAAAAGATGCGTTTTCAACCAAACCAAAATTTCTACTAAAAGGGGAATTTTAAACCAGTTGAATTAAACAAAAACAAAAACAAATTTTTCAACAAAATTGTTGAATTTTGAAACAAAAATATGAATTTTCAACCTAGAAACAAGACTTTTTTAGCAAAAGACGAATTTTCAACCAGTTGAATTAAACAAAAAAAAAAAAATTTTTGTTCAACAAAATAGTTGAATTTTTAAACAAAAAAATGAATTTTCAACCAGTTGAATTAAACAAAAACGAAAAAAAAAAAAAATTTTAAGAAAATAGTTGAATTTTTAAACAAAAAGATGAATTTTCAACCAGTTGAATCAAACAAAAACAAAAACCAATTTTTCAACAAAATAGGAAATATTCAAATTGTCTATCAGAAATTACTTGTATAAAAAAGACGACAGAAATTAGTAAAAAGTAACAATAATACGTAAAAATTCAGTTTCTTTATTTTTGGGTAAAATAAATGGGATTTTGAAGTGCCTGGTGGCACGCAATAATATTTGAATTTCGAAAAAAAAATTTAGAGATTTTTTTTCTCTGAAAATGGAAACTTTTTGGGTTGGGGGACTTGCCCTGTAGCTCGAAAAACGTTTTTTGGACCACCCTAGTGTACATAAATGTGTACAAAAGTGATTCATATTGATTTCTTATGGATATAACAAAACAAAAAATTTGTTTAACTGAAAAGCTTTGAGATTTTGGCCGAAAAAAAAACCTTCAGATTAGGCCGTTGGGCTCCCGGCAATCCTTGGAGCGTTATCTATGAAATTCATCGGTTGCGAGCGACGCTAAAGTGGGGGTAGCGCTCAAGCAATAAAAAACCGGGCAAGCGGCAATGCTCGGAGCGGCAATGCTTGATGCGGCAATGCTCAGGGCGGAAATGCTTGAAGCGGCAATGCTTGGAGTTTGGACTGTAGTTAATATATATGTATATATAGAGAGAGAGTGAGAGAGAGAGAGAGAGAGAGAAGAATCCTTAGCAACAACGAAAAATAATTATCAACCCAACAATTACATTTAGAACCAAATAGTTCAACTTTCAAGCAAAAGATTCAATTAAAAAAAAAATGGTTAAATTTTTAATAAAATAGTTGAATATACAATCTGCAAAGATGAATTTTCGAGCAAAAAACTGCATTTTTTGGAAGACAGAAATGCTTGATATAAAAATTCCCCGAGGTTTGCAAGATTTGTTTTCAAACTCCTTGACTTTCCCTGACTAATAAAATTCTCTGACTTTTTCCGGGTTTTCTCTGACCTACGGCTACCTCAATTGAAAAAATAATAATTTTGATACTAAAATTTAATTTTCAACAAAATTTATTATATAAAGTAGTTATATTTCAAACTGAAGAGATTAATCTTCAACAACAAAAAAAGAATTTTGAAGAAAGTAGTTCAACGTTCAATGAAGAAGTTTAGCTGTAGCATTTGTGTCGGTCGGCCGTGTTTGGGGACCGTTCCCTAAAGTTTGTTTATTGCTTTTTATTCTAAAG
>JAABKJ010075445.1:86065961-86201211 GCA_011634705.1 Andricus grossulariae | reverse complement strand
CCAACGAAGAGCTTACAAATTTAATGTTATCCGTCCAAGAAGAAGTTAAAACAACAAATGTGAAAGTAAGCTTGGTGATCGAAGATGCTAAGGCCTTGAAAAAGTCGGATGAAAAAATTTTGGAGGAGCTCCAGGTTGACAAAGAAAAATGTATTCTCCAAGAAGAGAAGAATCGTCTTTCGTCTTTCTGAAAATAAAGTAAGCACCATGGAGAATAAAAAATGGATTTATAGAAGCTAGAGAAAGAGCAGGAAAAATCGTACTCTATAACGTGAAGGATGATCTTATCAGCAACAGACGTCTCTCTGATTCTATTATTACCATTTTTGAGAAGGCTAATATTGACATACGAAATGATTTCTCGAGAAGATCATAAGGATTAAAAAAAATTAAAGGTTCCAGACCAGTTTTGGTTTCGTTTACTAATTCGAGATACAAAGAGAAGATTTTTCAGATTGCAGAAAATCTGCGGACTCTGAAATAGATCTTCTGGAACGGTCTCACACATGAACAGAGAGCCACACGTAAGAAGCTAAGAGAATACCAACTTAAATTTGAACGGTTTGGAAAGTCTGCTCTTATTAAGGGAAATCGCCTTCGTATTGAAAAAGATTACTATGGTTTATCATCTATAGAAAAGTTGCTTGCAGCAAATAATGGTGATGGATATCAATCTGATCGTGGTGACTCAATGACTTCGACAAGCTCAACAACAGGCAGGAAAAGGGGACGCCCTTCTAAAATCATATCACCTAATATCGATAACAATAAGAAACACATTCACAAGGACAACACAATAAAGAATTTGTTATGGAACGTCCCACCAATTATCTATCATCATCGAAACTCCAACTGACAAGTGATGTAAAGTGTGGCTACGAAGAAAAGGTTATTACAAAACAGAAACTACATGTGTTGCTGATGACTATATCTTCCTAAAAACATAATTATAGGCCTATAATAACAGGAGGGGATTTTAATTGTAAACTTGGAGATTTGATCGAATTAAAGAAAGAACCTTTATGTAATAATAGGAGCACGTTTGACGTTAGATCAAATCTGGACACTAAACAAAATAAAAGAGGCAAATTGATGATTGACTGCTTTGAAAAAAAATGGTTTCTTTCGAACGGAATAACTAGGGGTGATTGTCCTGCTCAATATACCTCCTTTAGAAGGAAAAGTTCTTAGATTATTGACTTGACTTGGATAAATAACATAAGTGTTCAACTGGTTGACAATTTTTAGATTTTAAGGGTTCCGACGGGATCTGGTAATTTCCCTATAGCGATAACTTTCCTAGATGACTCGGTAAAAACAGCAAAAAAGAATTAAAGCGGTGGCTAAGGATTGTAAGCAATTTTGGAAGGTAGTTAATACTTGCGAATCGAAATTATCAAATAGGGATTGCATAAATCTAGACACTTAAATTTTCAACCAAAGCGATGATTTTTAAACTTAAATGATGGATCTTCAATAAAAAACGAATTTTTAACAATAATATTAATTTTCTATAACAAAAATGAGGAATTATCAATAAAATACATGAATTGTTAACTAGAAAAGATCAATTTTTTAATCAAATAGTTGAATTTTGAATAAAAGAAAATACATTTTGAACAAAAAATGGAATAGTTAAATTTTCATTTGAAAAATTAATTTTTAACAAACAAAAGATAATTTTTCATCAAAATGGTTTAACTTTAAACCAAGTAGTTGAACTTTCAACCAAAAACAATGCATTTTTAAAAAGGGATTTCGACTTTGAACCGCAGTTTAATTTTTTAACCAAAGAGAGGACTTTTTAACAAAATAGTTGCATTTTCAAAGAAATAATTCTTTTTTCATTCAAATGGTAGACTTTTTAACAAAACAAGATGAATTCTGGACCGACGATATGATAGCAGATTTTTCAAACAAAAAGAATTAAAGAATTAACTTTCGACCAAAAATAGTTGGATTTTCTGATTGGCTGCATTAATTTAGTTCGCATTCAAGCGAGAAACCGAAAAATAAAAGGGAAAGCTTCTTTAAAACAGGAGAAAAAAAAAGAAATTCTTTAAAAAAGGGGAAATGAGGAAAATAGGGGAAATAGTATGAAGTCTAAAAAATAAAAGTGATTTTGAAACTTCTCAAGTGAAACTTTTTAAGAATTTTTAACGAAAAAGTTAATTTACAACCAAATAGTTGAATTTTCAACTTGCATCATGAATCTTCAACAAAAAAGGATTTTAATTTGTAACAAAAACCGTTCATTTTAGCCAAAAAGACGAACATTCAACCAAATACTTTAATTTTCAAATAAATATTTTAATTTGTAACTAAATAGTTGAATTTTCAAGCCAAAAAGACATCTTTATCAAACTTTCTTAAGATTTATCATTACCAAACGTATTAAACATTATCTAAGTTCGTAATGTTACTTCCGCTGCCCCACCCCCTTAAAAAATTCGTAACGTAGTTTATGAACGGCTCCTTGTGTTTTATTTTAGGGCGAAAACTGGGCTGTTTTCAGGATTGGAATTTAAAACTCACTTGCAGTATTACGGTGGCAATGTCATGGTTATGAATTGGAGGCAAATGGTATCTAAGTGGAATATTGGTAGCGATCGAGAGTAAAAACAGGACGATTCCATGCGTCACTGCTGTAGCTTCACCAAGAGTGAAGCAGCCAGGAAAATAGGACATCGCTTGTACGACACCCCACGTACTCAAACTTCCAACGCTTGAACCCCATGCTACACTCACTAGCAATCCTGCACTTGATTAAGTAAACATCGCAGTTTTATTAAATAAAGTTACGATTCGACGTCGTCTTATACTTGTAAATTAATTAACACTTCTTATTTTGGTGCAAGAACAACAACCAACACAAACTGATTGGAAAAAAGAAACCGTTTTAAGTACAGAGTGTCTACCCGGCGGATGATCAGGGTGGCGATTCGGCGGACGATTTTAAATTCCCGATCATTTCTCGATTTTACCCGGTAAAATTTTTAGTTAAAAAAATTAATTTAAAAAAAAAATTAACGAATTTTCAAGAAAATAGTACAATTTTCAACCTAAGTTATGAATTTTTAACTAAAATGATGAATCTTCAACTGGAATAGTTTAACTTAAAACCAAAAAGATAAGTTTTCAACTAAAACAATGAATTTTCAACTGAAATAGTTGAATTTCCCAAAAAAAAAAAAGATTATATTTTACTGAAAAAGATAAATTGTCAATCAAAACTTAAATAATTAAATTTCAAGTTCAAAAAATGAATGTTCAACCAAAGAGATGAATTTTCAACTGAAATTATGGAATATTTAAATGGAATAAGTTAAATTTTTAGTTAAAAAATGGTTTTCCACAAAAAAAAAACAACTTTCAACAAAAAAGGAAAAACTAACTAAAAAAATAGTTAAATTTTCAAACAAAGTGATGAATTTTCAAACTAAAATGATGAATCTTTAACTAGAATAATTGAATTTTCGACCAAAAAGATGAATTTTGAACCAAGAAATATTCAACTGGAATGAGAGTTCATCAAAAGAAAAAACAAGTTTTTAATCAAATAGCTCATTTTTCAAACAAAGAAGTAAAGTTTTAATTAAAATTATGAATTTTCAACCAAAAAATTAATTTTCAACAAAAATGATAAATATTTAACTGTGATACTTGAATTTTTAACCGAAAAGAGCAATTTTTAAACAAGAAGATCAACTAACAAAGACAAAGATAATTTTCTATAAAAAAAGAAACGATTTTTAATAAAATATGTTGATTGTCAACGAAATAATTGAATTTTTAATTATAAAAAAGAGAAATTTTTATCCAAATTATTGAATTTTGAACAAGAAAAGATCAATTTTCAACCAAAATGATGAATTTTCAACTAAAATGATGAATCTTCAACTGCAATAATTGAATTTTATACCAAAAAGATGAATTTTCAACCAATAAGATTAGTTATTACAACAAAGGCGAATTGTTTCCAAAGTACATACATTTTAAATTCAATATAAATCCTCGGAAATCTTATAAAAAAAACGTGAAATCTTTTTAAATACCTTAAAACCTTATAGGTCCTCTAAAATCGTTTCACATCTTCCGAAATTCTAGAAAATTCTTTATCGTAAAATATTTCAATCGCTTTGAAATCATTTCAAATTAATGAAACTAATTAATAATTCCTTGGAATATTTTCAAATTCCCTAAAATATTTCAAATTAAACGATCTTGAAAATGCCTTAAAAGTTTGTAAAATACCTTAAAATCTTAAAAATCCCTTCGAATGATTGAAATCTATTGAAAATTTATTGGAATTTTTTAAAATGCCCTAAATTAAATACAAAAAATACTCTCTTTAAAATCCTTTGAAAACTTTAAAAAAAATTTTAAATACCCTAAAATATTTCAAATCCTTTCCAATCTTTTGAAAACCCTTAAAACTTTTTAAAGCTCTTGAAAATTCCTTAGAATTTTTAAAAATATCCTAAACTCTTTAAAGTCCTCTGATATCCCTTTAAAATATTGAAATCTACTGAAAATTTCTTGGAATTTTTAAAAATATCCTAAACACTTTAAAATCCTTTGGAATCCCTTCAAATTATTGAAATTCATTCAGAGTTCCTTGAAATCTTTTAACATTCCCTAAAATATTTCACATCCTTTGCAATTTTTTGAAATCCTTTGAAACTTTTTAAAGCTCTAGAAAAATCCTTGGATATTTTAAAAATACCCTAAAATCCTATTAAATTTCTTCAAATTATTAAAATCTATTGAAAATTCATTAGAATTTTTCAAAATGCCCTGAATAAAAAATAAAAATACCCTCTTTAAAATCCTTTGAAAGCCCTTTTAATTTTTTAAAATACCTTAAAATATTTCAAATACTTCTCAATCTTTTGAAACCCCTTAAAACTTTTTAAAGCTCTTGAAAATTCCTTGAAATCTTTTTAAATACCCTAAAATATTGGAAATTATTAAAAACTTTGAAACCCCTTTGAAACTTTTTAAAGCTCTTGAAAATTCTTCTGATACTTTTAAAATACCCTAAAATCCTTTGAAATTCCTTCAAATTATTGAAACCTATTGAAAATTCGTTTGAATTTTTCAAAATGTCCTAAATTAAAAATTAAAAATGCCCTCTTTAAAATCCTTTGAAACCTCTTTAAATTTTTCAAAACCCCGAAAATATTTCAAATCATTCGAAATCTTTTGAAACTCCTTGAAACTCTTCAAAGCTTGAAAATTTCTTGGATGCTTTAAAAATACCCTAAATTTCTTTGAAATTCTTTCAAATTATAGAAATATATTGACAATTCCTTGGCGTTAAAATTTTTAAAAATATACCTTAAACTCTGTAAAATCTTTTGATATATACCTTCAAAATATTGAAATCTACTGCAAATTTCTGGGAATTTTTAAACATATCCTAAACTTTTTAAAATCCTTTGAAATCCCTTCAAACTATTGAAATCTATTCAAAATTCCTTAAAATCTTTTTAAAAATACCCTCAACTCTTTAAAATCCATTGAAATCGTTTTAAATTATTGAGATCTATTCAAAATTCCTTGATATTTTTTCAAATGCCCTAAACTTTTTAAAATCCTTTGAAATCCCTTCAAATTATTGAAATTTCTTTATAATGTCCTGAAATCTTTTAAAATACCCTAAAATATTTCAAAACCCTTGAAATCTTTTGAAATCCCTTGAAACTTTTTAAAGCTCTTGAAAATTCCTTGCATGTTTTAAAAATACCTTAAAATCCTTTGAAATCCCTTCAAATCTATTGAAAATTCCTTCGAATTTTCTAAAATACCTTAAATAAACTATTTAAAATCCTTTTGAACCACTTGAAAGTATTTAAATATATTCAAAATGCCTTGATATTTTTAAAAATACCCTGAACTTTTTAAAATCCTTTAAAATCCCTTCAATTTATTGAAATTACTTTATAATGCCCTGAAATCTTTTAAAATACCCCCAAATATTTCAAAAGCCTGGAAATATTTTGAAAGCCCTTCAAACTTTTTAAAGAAAATGAAAAAATTCCTTGGATGTTTTGAAAATACCTTAAAATCCTTTGAAACCCCTTCAAATTATTTAAATGTATTGAAAATTCCTTGGAACTTTTTTAAAAACCTTAAATTCTTTAAAATCCTTTGGAAACACTTGAAAGTATTTAAATGTACTAAAAATTCCCTGGAATTTTTAAACATACCCTAAACTCTTTAAAATCCTTCGAAATCCCTTTAGATTATTGAAATCTATTAAAAATTCCATGATATTTTTAAAAATACTCTAAACTTTTTAAAATCCTTTGAAATCCCTTCAAATTATTGAAATTTATTTAGATATAAATGCCTTAAAATCTTTTAAAATACCCTAAAATATTTCAAATCATTCGAAATCTTTTGAAAATCCTTGAAACTTTTTAAAGAAAATGAAAAAATTCTTTGGATGTTTTGAAAATACCTTAAAATCATTTGAAACCACTTTAAATTATTTAAATCTATTGAAAATTCCTTGGAACTTTTTTAAAAACCTTAAATTCTTTAAAATCCTTTGGAAACACTTGAAAGTATTTAAAAAATAAATATCTGTGAGAATCATATTTTAAACAATGTCGTTCTTCTTTCTGAATATATTTTTCTCAAATAAAACAGATATTTAAAATATTCTTCAAATTGTCCATATTAAATTAGAGCTTTTTTCTTCAAATTAATATTAATATTAGTATTTGTTATTTGTTCCTAATTAAAAAGTAAAGGAAAAGCTGAAAATTTCATAAAAACTCGCAACCTTCTAGCATTACTATAGGAGAAGATAGCTATGAATAATAAATAATTGCTTAAATAAGAATTTTTGTTAAGTTACATTAATTATTAGCTTACTAAGTGAACAATGGACAAAAAGTTCAAGAGTTCAGAAAAAACTGCAACTTTTTGGCACTTATTTAAGAGAAGATAGTTACAAACAAAAATGATTTGTTTAAATTTTTTTTTTGCTGAACTTAATCAATTATTAACTCACTTCAAGTCAAAAGTATACAAATAGTTGAAAGTTTCAAAAAGAACCGCAACTTTCTAGTATTATTGAAATTTATTATTATAAAAAATGATAATAAAATGTTTAGGCAGTCATTTTTGTTAACAATAATTAAGTATTACTTCAATCTGCTTGAAAATTGGACCAAAAGTGGAAAATTTCTAAAAAACCGCGACTTTCTAACTCTATTTTATGAGAAAATTGCTAAAATCAATGATAAATTGTTTATACAATTTATTTAAACATCTAGTTATCAGTATGAAGTAGTATTTCACGTATTAGAAAAAATTTTCATTTTAAAACCCCAAAAAAATCATCATTAGCGCCAAAAATTTGCTAAAATCATTTTTTCACCTATGGGGTTTTTTGGGTCCCTATCAACAAGACTTATGGGGGTGATATTCAAAAAGCAATATTTCATTTGTATTTTGTGACTAATTGTGAAGATAAATGTTGTTTTAACACGATTTTCCAAATATTGACGATTCTGAGTAAAATTCACAAAAACGTATTTTTTTCTTCTGGGAATTACGTGTTGAACTTCATGGGGCTTGCGCCACCTCTAAAATAATTTTTTCTTTCAAAATAAACAAAACGGATTTATTTTTTCGTGGGTTCGAAGAAATTTCCGGGCGATATTCATGAAAATTCGAGAGAACAAAATTTGGACCACCCTTTTTTAGCATTTTCGAGCGCTCTTCCGATTCACGCATCCGGACCCTCAATTCTATTGTACATCGGTAAATAAACTCTAACATTGACATGATAGAAAAAGTCGCAGGACATAAAACATTTTTTTTTTTAATTAATTTTTTTCTGCAAAAAAATATCTCCTTTCACTCCGCTGGGATTCGAACCACAGGACTTCTGATTTCCGGCCATGTGCTTTTCCAAATAAAGCTACTAGAGAGATCGAGAGAAGAAACTTTATTTCAAGAAATATACACATTATTATGCTAGATGCTACAAATCAAATTTTTAAAGGAATCTGTATTATCATTATTAAATAAAAGAACATTTTTTAACGTCTTTTTCAGGCTAGATGGAGCTATGAATTAAAAATCATTTTTAATTAATTTTTTTCTGAAAAGAAGATCTTCTCATTTCACTCCGCTGCGATCCGAATCACAGGACTTCTGATTTTCGGTCAGGTGCTTTTCCCATTAAGCTACTAGAGAGATCGAGAGAAGAAACTTTATTTCAGAAAATATACGCATTATTATTCTAGATGGTACAAATCAAATTTTTAAAGGAATCCGTATTATCTTTAGAGAATAACAGAAAATTTTCAACGTCTTTTTCAGACTAGATGGAGTTATGAATTAAAAATAATGTTTAATTAATTTTTTTCTGAGAAAAGATCTTCTCCTTTTACTCCGCTGGGATTCGAATCACAAAACTTCTAATTTCCGGTCAGGTGTTTTTCCCATTATGCTATTAGAGAGATCGAGAGAAGAAACTGTATTTCAGTAAATATACGCATTATTATGCTAGATGGTACAAAATAAAGTTTTTAAAGCAGTCTGTTATATCATTAGAAAATAACAGAAAAATTTTCAACGTCTTTTTCAGACTGTATAAAGTTATGAGTTAAAAATCATTTTTAATTAATTTTTATTCTGAAAAAAGATCTCCTTTTACCCCGCTGGGATTCGAACCGTAGAACTTCTGATTTCCGGCCAGGTGCTTTCCCCATTAACCCTTTTGGGGAATACATTTTTCAGAGAAACATGTTTTTATGAAAATCGGTGTACAGGGGTTTTTGCGGTCGCTGATCAAGAGTATGTACTCAGATTTTGAAAATTAAAAATGGCCGATCCAATATGGCGTCCAAAATTTGAAATATTTCTTGATTTTGTTGAAAATTGGTATACAATGGTTTTTGGGGTCGCTAATCAAGAATCTTTTTCAAAATCGCGGATCCAAGATGGCTGCCAAAATTTGAAATATTTTTTATTCTGTTGAAAATTGGTATACAGGGGTTTTCGGTGTTGCTGGATGCAAATTCAAAATGGAGATTCTAATATAACAACTAAAAAGTTGAATATATTCGATTTTTTTTTCTAATTTGTATATCTGAGTTTTTGGGCTCGCTGATCTCAAATCTGAATTCTATATGCGGAATGGCTACATCCCTGACTTTCCCTTCCTTTTTATCCCTGCCCCTAAATTCTCTATTTTCGCCTCCCTTCCGTCCATCATATCCTCTTACTTACCCAAATTCGTATTTTGTCAGTTCCCCTACTGGGTAAAAATAACGTACGGGCGGACACCGAACCGAATATACAAGGATTTCTACCCAGCGCTATAAAGATCTGAAAATCCTACCTTTTCCTACAATTGTCTTCTTATAAAAAATATCACTGAAAGATCGGCGAATTTGGAAAAATTAGGCGTCTCTAGTAAGTTTTGAAGAGAAATAAATTTTTTTTAGGACTCGTGAGTTTTTCATTAACCTGCATTACCATTTGCGATTAAAACCTCAGCAGAGGTAATGTTGGATCATAAAAAATCTGTTTTTCTTGAATATTTGTTCAAAATGTGATCATATTTTGATAATTTTTCGACATGCCATAGTTTGTTCAGCAATATAAATGAGTTTCTATTCTAGAACATAAAATAGAATATAATTGGAAAGAAACCTCTTGTCAATAATATCATCAAAATTTTATCATAATTGTATATTAACTCTAATCTCTTAATTTCTTCCTTTTATTGAATGAGTGGCGCTATGAATTTTCTCTCATTCTTAATTAATTGTGTGGAAATCTTTAGTTTTTGATTTAAAAATATACAAATTAGGGATTAAACATTTCGTCGCACCTAAAATGTATTTGCTAATTATTAAGGACCTATCTTCTGTTAATGGATGACCTGACGCTGTACACTTTTTCAAAGCAGAAGCTGCAGCAAGATTTCTGCTGGAATAATATTGGCGTTGACATTCCACGAAATAGCAAAATGGCGCAAAAACTATATTTTTCAAAAACCATCCATAGATCACTGCTTGCTTGCCACTGTCAGATACCCCCTTTCGTACCTGAAAAGTCTTACCTTCCTAGCTACTCTCGAAACATTATAACTTTGAAACTCTAAATTATTTTTGTGTCACATTTTTAGAGAGACCGTATCACGTGTTTCCGTAAGAGGCTAATTTGAATGTCTTTCCGCCGCCGTACCGTAGAGCTAGAGAATAAGAACAAGAATCATACCAAGTCAAGTGGTGCTGAAGAGTTCTGTTAACTTGACAAAGAAGATCAGGTAAATCACACCTATGTCAGCCCTTTCTTACATAGTCCTTTAAGCTCAACAAATGGCCAAACGCCGAATCTGAAACGTTAAACAGATCCATCTGCTTCGAAATGACAAAGCACTAAATGTACGGGACTGTAATACGTGACCTCAAAAAAGGAATTAAAAGAGCACAAATAGTAATGGAAAAAGTATGAGATATACGAAAAAATGCGTGAAGAAGAGTGCAAGAGAAGAATGCGATTGTTCAAGGCGCTAGAATCAAGTGTTCTATTATATGAAGTGGAGGTATAGGGTGAAAAAGAGTATGACGAGATAAAAAGTTTGCATGAAAGATACAATAGGTGGACGCTAGGATTGGACAGATGGACGCCATGGTGTATATTATTGAAGAAGGTAAGGAAGATTGCTGAAAAGCGTGAGAGCAACTATAGTGGACGCTTGCTGAAAAGAAAGAAAGAATGGAAGAGAAGGAATAATGGCATAAAGAAAGAGAAACGTACTTGAATATGAGCGGATAGTCGAAATGGAACAAAGTTTGTTAGAAAGAGATAAAGTAGTTTCTATGCAAGAAATAAAAAATGAAATGAGAGAATGTAAATATAATGAGAAATACAAATGGTTAAGAGTAGAGACAATGAAAGAAATATTTAGAGAGAGTGTGAGAGATCGGGTTGGGTATATTTGAAATTCTCCTGCAGCACCTGAAAAATATATTTGACTTTTGTGAATGGACATTTAGTAAATTCAATATAAGGTTTGAGTGTTACTTTGAAATCACAGCAGATTCTGACTTATCCTTTAGATTTTAAAGTCGGGACTATCAGTGTAGCCCATTTGCCGGGTGTATTTTCAAAAGGCTCTCCGTATTCCGTTAATATTTTTCTTTCGCGTTTTCTACATTAAGTTTTAATAACACGTTCCTACTGTCTTTCACAGCAATATCTTCGAAAATCTAACCGCCCTCATTCGAAACCTGCTAGCCACTGTCTTTTAATTGGTAATGGTTCGCTGCTGTGCTACGCAGAACAGTTTTGATTCTTTTCCTTGTTCAATTCCACTTTCAGATCTTTCAGTTGACTTAGCCGCAGATACGGCAGGTCGCACTTCGATATTTTTATTTGTCTGAAAAATGTCCAGCTTTACCGCAGCAGTAGCATTTGTTCTGTTTCGGTGTTTGACTGCTGTTTTGCTGACGTCAGTTCCCTTCAGCATTATTCTTAGAATTTCGTTCCATGTCAAGCACTTCTTCTTTGACATTACTTTTTGACCAAGTTTCTTCAGCGCCTGTTGCATTTTTTACAGCACACTTATTTGCAACAGCTTGATCAACTTTATCACTTTCATCGGATTTGCAGCGAATAATTCTAAGGCTGACGTTTCTTCAATTCCGGTTTCAATTAATGTTGCGCTTTCCCGAGTGTCAATAATGGCTTCGAAATTTCAATGGTATATTAGTAAATAGTGAGATTACATCTAAAGACATCAAAATATGGTTATCCGAAATTTTAATTTTAATAATATTTTCTCGAAAATTAATAGAATTTTTAACGAAGAAATTGAATTTCGGAATAGAATCAGATAAGATTTTACTCATAGTTTAGGCCAAGTAATAAGTGTGAGTGTTAATACAAGATACCAAGGTCTTAGAGGAAAATTAATTTTATGAACCTTTGGAAGGCCATACATTTTTGCTATAATGGTATTGGAAGTTGGCAATGACTTTATTTCAGAATTACTGCCAAAATATCCTTCATAATTTCACTCTTTTAAGAAATCAAAAGTAGATGTTTGAGGTTTTTTGAGAGGATTAGAAGCGATTTTTTCGTATGTACTAGTGTCACCAAGCATTTCATTCATTTTAGAATAATAAAAGGAGTTTTTGAGAATGACAGTAGTATTGTCTTTGTCAGCACGAGGAATTAAATCAAGAGTGATTATTGACGAATTCGAACAATTTGATGAGTATTATGTCTGCAAAGATGAAATAGTTTTAAATAAAAAATGAGAACGACAATGCTTTAAACAATAATCCTGATTTGAAATTTTATAATTCTGCTTATAATATGATTTTAGATAAAGTTTGTTAATGGCATTCTATCTTTCAAAGTTCATTATGATATTTTAATTTAGCGCTCAAATTTTTTCTTTTTTTTTGAATCAATATGTTCGATCCTTTCAGTACTTGATCGACTCAAGGCCTGCGTGGTACATTGTACCATGCTCCCTTCTTTGAAAATCTGTTTCTAGTAATCATGAATTTTTATCTAAATTCTAAATTCTTCATCTCAATAAAATAATTACCAAAAATGGTATTTTCAAAATGTTATTCTCATTTTTTATATATAATTGACTCTTTTGCTTATGAAACCTTTACGTTTAAAATTCCACGATGTCAGATTGAATTCGCATTGTTTTTAAAGAAAACTCTCCTTTTCTTTCTCTTTTCGAAAATTTAACTATTGTAACTGAACTTCACCGCTCTACCTAATGGTAAGTCATTGTGTTTCGATGTTAAAAAATTATGTTCCAAAACACTTTAACTTTTTATGTAATTTCCTACGTGATTCTTTTAATAGATTTAACCATGGATTTCTGATGAGGTTACTATGACCAGTGACGAAACGTCAAACTTCATTAAATCTTATTTGGTCTGGAAGTGTTGCTCATTTTCTTGTATATATTTCATCCCAGACGTTAAAACATTATTGACGATTTTCAATCTTTCCTCTATCTATTATGAGTGTATGTTTTAAGTCCGATTCGTAGGAACCGACTTTAAGAGCCGCTTTTCAAGGTCATAGGTATCAAATGGTCATGTATGCCATCAAAAATTATTACATCATAGATAAATAATGGCTATTACATATCAGTTCATAAATATGTAATGACTATTATATATCTATGACGTCATAATTTTTTATCTCATATATACAGACATAATGACTATTATATACCTGTAAGGTGAAAAGAGGGATTTCAGATTCGCTTCACATGCATGAGAAAGGGCCGTATTCATGCTTGTGCCCAAGTAGAAGTAAATGTGATTGATGCTTCAATGAATAATTTGGTTAAAAAAGTAACTAATGAGTATTCTAGAGCCACCGAACGCATCCTTGGGTTGCGGATAGCGGGCCCCTGTACTAAGGGTTTCCGCGGAACATGGTCACAATAATTATTAAGCAGTCGGAGACAATTGTCTAGGGATGTTTCCGAAGAAATAACCCCTAAGCGGCGGCGCGACAACCGTGCCGAAAGCTGAATGGCACCCTTATGATGTGTCTCAAACGGTGACTCTGGGATACCAGGGGACCTCTCAGAGTATGCAGCCTCATCCTTGCATGCGGGGCTCAAAAAGAATGGACGTACCCTTTTCCCTAGCTGCTCGTGGGAACAGCAATTCAGACTATCCTAGAGCTGGGGAAGCTGATCAAGAATGAGTCAATGCGATTGACCGGCAGAATCTCATTACTTATAAGTGGACGGATTGACTCAGGGACAATCTGCTGGAGTGCTATGATACCAGCATAGCCCCTGCACGAAAAGGTGACAAGACGCGACTGCATACATTGTGATGCGATAAACATTCAGAGCTCTCGCATTTTTCGCATAAACGTCTGTGAAACCGTACCGAGGAACTCCGGAAAAGGGGTTATATGAGCGAAGCGCCTACTCAACTGCGGCCAGAATAAGCTGGCAACAGAGAAAGAGAGGCTACGCTGAGACCAATCGCAAGCAGGCATCCAATAGAGGAAGAGCAAAGCTTCAGGGCCCGGAGAAACATCAACATTCAGGTTTCTCTCAAGCCCAAAGATCTTGCTGAACTGGATGACGAGCTTCGTGGAGATTTTTCCGAAGAACCCGACATCTGGACTATCAATTGTAGTGTGTATAATGCAGCGAGAGTTTTGGCAGATGTAAACCGTAAAACAAAACCAACAGTTGATCAGAAGACCAAAAGACGAATGCATCAACTCAGCACAAAGATAGGCTGGGCAAGGCAGTACGCTTCCCGCATTCAGTGTGTTTTTCGACCAAAATGATGACTTTTAAAAAAAACGAAAATAATTTTCTGCTTAAAAGGATGAATTTTCTACCAAAAAAAGATAAATTTCCAACAAATTAGATAAATTTTCAACAAAAAAAGAATAGTTTAATTTTGAGTTAGAAAAATAAGTTTTTAACCAAATAAAATTAATTTTTAACGAAATAGTTAAACGTTCAACCGAAAAGATTAGGTATCCATGAAGAAATGTCGACGAAAAATGGAATGCTTAAATTTTTAGTGAAAAAATTTAACTTTCAATTAAAAAAAAAAGTTTTAATCAAAGAAATGAAATTTCAAAAGAAAAAAAAAAACAATTTACTGCCAAAAAAAAAACTGTTCAAAAAAATACATAAATTTTCAACCAAATCGTTGAATTGACTACAAAACAGATGAATTTTCAAACCAAAACTGAATTTTTAACAAAAAAGTTAATTTTCTACCAAGTGGTTAATTTTTCAAATAAATAGTTTGATTTACAACCAAATAGTTGATTTTTTAACCCAGAACATTAATTTCATACCAAAAAAGACAAATTTGCAACAAAATTGATAAATTTTCAACAAAATTGATAAATTTTCAACAAAAAGAAGAATAGTTTAATTTTGAGTTGGAAAAATATGTTTTCAACTAAATAAAATAAACTTTTAATGAAATAGTTAAATGTTCAACCAAACCAAAAAATGTTCAACCAAAAAGATTAAGTATCCATAAAAAAAAATTCCGACGAAAAAGGGAACGATTACATTTTTAATTGTAAAATTTAATTTTTAATTGAAAAAAAAACTAATTTTCAATCAAAGAAATGAAATTTCAACTGAAAAGAGTAATTTTCTACCGGGATGGCCTCAAATATGAATATTCACTTCTCACCAGAAGACGGCCATCTGGATAATATTGGGGGATTGCTGATGCGGATATTGCAAAATAAAGTACAAATTTTATTCATGATGATTAATTTAATTTCTGTTTCCTATTTTCCATTAAATTTTATTATCTATTACCACATAAAATTCTTATAATTTCAATAAATTTATATTATTACAATTCATAATATGCATTGCTATCAAAAGAGACGTATTTTCATTGTCTTGTTTTAATAATAAAAAAAGTGCGAATCCTATAAAAAAATATTTTGTTATTAAACATTTTAGTGCAGCTTGTGTTTCTCCATAAATTTAATTTTTGTATTTTCAATGTTTTTTTACGATTTAAACCAAAAATACGCATCCTAGCGTAAAGTGGTGGTTCTATGGAAATTTGTAGATATAACTTGGGCGAAACATTTTTTTAAATAAAATGTCATTGTAGCTTTCATCAATTACAGGAAAAATTCAAAAATTACATTGAAAAAAAAAAAATTCCTTAAGGTGCTTCAATCGAGTCGGTTTGAAGAATAATACAAAATATGGCTATGAGGATGAATTGTTTTATGTAATATTTTTACCACATAATCTGAAGGCTTATATGTACGAATAGAGCCCTTTTTCGAAAAATGGGATTGCTGTTTTTTTGTTGTTAATTGAACCGTCTTTTCGAAACGGTGATCGCCTCTTTTCGGTCCACCATGGGTGCACTCCCAGGGGCGCACAGCCCGTTTCCAGGCGCAGACAATTCAGCATATTTTCAATTAACAAAAAAACAGCAATCCCATTTTTCGAAAAAGGGCTCTATTCGTGCAGATGTATCAGCCTTTAGATTATGTGCTGAACATATTACATCAAATAGTTCATTCTTGTAGCTGTATTTTGTATTACTCTAAAAAACGACTAATTTGAAGCACCTTAAAGCATACTTGGGTATATAATACTTTCTCCACTTGTTGATTATTTAACGATTTTATGACTTTGAAAGTTTTTCTATTCACCTCTTACTTGTTTCTTCTATCACAATTAAAAATGCGGTTTATATTATAAATATATTATTATACTTACAAACTGGTTTGGCAAAACTTTCCAAGATGAGTATAACCATAAGGAATATTTATGACAATCTTCTGAAGTATATATACTAGTCGCTTTCTCATTCAGCGTTCTAAATTACTAAGCACTTATTCTAATTTTAAATTTATAACAAAAAAGTTTCGTTTGTTTAAATATTCAGAAAATGAAGTACAGCATGGTGAAGCATATGTGGCATATGTGAAGCATATGTGGCCCCCACCTACATAAGGGATTTACGAGTCATTGATGGCAAACAGAAAAAGAATGGCAGACTTCTTCTATTTCAGCTTACTTTATTCATGATAAAAATAAAGTCAACAAATAAAACATATTTTACAATAAATAGTATCTCATTGAATACAATTATTTAGCAATCTATTTATTGATTGATTTTTATTTTATTCATTCATTTATTATTGTGTGCACTCACGGAAATTATACGAAATTTGTCAACGGCATTTGTCACCTGTTTGGTTGGAAATTAGTTTTGTTAATGAAAAATTAATTTTTTTCAACTAAGAATTAATATTCCATTTTTCGAGGCTTCCGTTTCCGGTACCGATCGTGAGAGAACTCTTTTGTGTCAAGTGTTAGTTTTTTGGCTTTGGTGAAGGGAATAAATTATTTATTTAAATCTTTAACTAAACATCGCATAATTTTAAGATATTACATTTAAAAAAAATACAAAACAAGATTGCTGTAATTTGATTTCAATTTTTGAAATCGTACAATTTTGAGCTTTTCATTCGAAATTGCTTTATATTTACATTTAAAATGATCAAATTAGAAATTTTGAAATATTTGATTGTGAAATTATCCTGACATTGAATATTTGACATTGAAACTAAAATATTGTGAAATTTAAAATTCCAAATTTACAGAAATTAATCTAAAAATTAATTTAAGAAAAAACTTGAGTTTCAAGGACTTGAAGATTAAACTTTTAGAATTGCGCATTCAAAATCATAATTTTAAATAAAAATGATAGAAATTCTAAAGACGATAAATATATTATTGATAAGTATCAAGTGACATTCAAAAAGACTGGATAGTTTTTTTTACTAAAAAATGTGATTTCTCTAAAAAAAAAATCATTTTCACTCAAAACTTACAAAACCGGTTTTTTTTCTCAAAAGCATTTTTCTCCCGGCTTAATTCTCGTTCTCCCGGGTGAGTGCCCATCCTGAAAATACACGTTAGAAACTAAATTTCGAAATTAAAATTTTTTCAGTGTACGGGCAACCTGAGAAACCCTGGATGAACATAAAACACCAAAATGGTCCACCAATCTCTCCTGAACTGGACTACTACTACAACGACTACATGGACTACATTTCAGAAAATTCGACCAATCTTCTCCCAACTACTTATCCTCCAACCCTATCACCAATTGTCGTACCACCATCCCCCCCTCCGGAAATAATCCAAACAACTCCTCCCCCCAAATTATCAAATTTGAAAAATAACACAATTCCCCAAAAGAAAACCCCTTTAATTCCACCCTCACCAAGCAGTTCAGGCTTCACCTTCTTCGGGGTTCCTTTACCAAGTTTGAACTTCAACCTCTGGGGCAATTCCGGAAGAAAAGCTGACAGGAAAGAGGATCCTGCAGGACGACCCGGAAGAGGTCGCTATCGAACTTTTCCACCTACAGAACCGGAAATTCACCGGGGAGGATTTGTACCAATTCCCCAAGGAGAGGGTGGTTTTGTTCCCATAGTTGATCCTCGGATTGTCAATGAAAAAAGGGAAAGAAATATTACTACCCTTAGTTTGAAGACTCCTAAGAATCGGGAAAATACGACGATTGTTAGGTCTCATGAAGAAATAAAGAGAATCAAACACACGAATTTTACAGTTGAAAAGGTCGAGAGGTCTTCTCTGAATAAACGACCGGATAGAGAAGAATTGTCTACAGCTTCGACTGTGAGGAGTGAGCCAATATTTTTGCCAACACCTGCGAATTTTCAGAAGATTTCTGGTACTTTTTTGAAACCAGCTGTGATTGAGGTGGAAGAACCTAATCAGGAGGCTGATGAAATTTCAGTTTCGACGGATATTTATGATAGGGAGGGTTCGGAGATGGAAGATTTTGAAGAAGGTGTTCATCAAGGTGAAGTTGCTAGTCGAATTATTTGGACCACGATAAAACCGTCTTTGGAAACTGTTCAAAATGATATGAAGGAAAGGGTAACGGCGACGATGGAGGTCCATGCCTCGAAGAAGAAGAAAACTTCCGGGTCAAAGGTGGACAAGAAAGATCCGCCGGTTGTGGAGACAACTACTATTAGATTTCAACAAATCATTCTTGGTGAGACATTTTAATCAAAATCAATTTTCATTTGAAAATTTTTAATATTTAAAAGATTTCGATGATTTTCCAAAGATTTTAGGTATTTCACAAATATTTCAAATATATTTCAAATAGTTTGCAAAAATTTCCAAAGATTTCAGAAAAAGATTTATAAAATTTGGTGAAGATTTCAGGTAGATTTAAAAGATTCGACAAAGATTTTAATAATTTCCCAAAGATTTCGCAAAAACTTTGGAAAGTTTCGCAAAGATTTCCGATAGATTAAAAATATTTTACGAAAATTTTAAATATTTCGCAAAGATTTCAAATATTTTGCACAGATTTTGGATAGCTTTATATGCTTCCACAAAGACTTCAATGATTTTTCAAAGATTTCACATATTTCTCAAATATTATCAAATATTTCAAAAGTATTTTAAATATTTCGCAAAGATTTCCAAAGATTTCCCAAAGATTTCGCAAAGATTTCGGATAGGTTTTAAATATTTCACAAAGACTTCAATGATTTCCCAAAGATTTTACAAAGATTTTTATAATTTCACGAATATTATCAAATATTTTTAAAATATTAAAAATATCTCGCAAAGATTTCCAGATATTTCAGAAAGATTTCACGAAGATTTCAATGATTTCCCTAAGATTTCAGATAGATTTCCAAGAGTCCACAAAGATTTCAATGATTTTCCAAACAATAAAAAAATTTCACAAAAGTTTCGCAAAGATTTTAAATAGATTTAAAAGATTTCACAAAGATTTCACAAAGATTTCAATTATTTCACGAAGATTTCAGATAGATTTCAAAGAGTGCAGGAATATTTCCATAATTTCACAAATATTAACAGATATTTCAAAAATATTTTAAATATTTCGCAAAGATTTCCAAAAAGTGCTGTTCCATCAGGACAATTCAAGGGTGCACACGTGTGTAGTCACGATGGCAAAAACCCATGAATTGGGCTACGAACTGCTACCTCATGCAGCATATTGTCCAGATTTAGCCCCCTGAGACTATTTCATGTCTCCAAACCTGAAGAAATGGTTGGGCGGTAAGAGATTTGGGTCGAATGAAGAAGTCATCACCGGAACAAACGCCTATTTTGAGCGCCTTGAGTAAACCTATTATTTGGAAGAAATAAAGAAATTGGAAGGACTCTGGACTAAATGTATCAAGCTAAAAGGAGATTATGTTGATAGTGAAACGCTCTTTTGTCGAAAAAAAATCTTTCAGTCGAAAAGTCACTGACTCATCAAGCAGCCCTCGTATCCAGCGCTTTCAAAAAATTACATGAATTTAGTCATTCCTCCGTTGACGAAATAATTTAGGACAAGTATAGCCCTTAAACAAGTGCCATCGGCATAGAAGGATGGCAGAGTGGCCTTTATACCCAAACCTAGGAAGAAGGGTTAAACTGCTGCAAAAAGATACCAACCAAACAGCCTAACGTCTTTTATCCTGAAGACCTTGCAGAAGCTGGTCGAGAGATACATTAGAAATGAGGTGCTCTTAGCCTCCCCGCTGCAAAAAGGCAGAATGCTTTTCAGGCAGGATTCTTGGTAGAAACTGCACTTCATGCTGTGGTGGCGAAATTGGAGCAGCAGTTGGAACAAAAGGGGTATACTGTGGGCACTTCCTTGGATATAGAGGGTGCTTTCAGCAATACTCCTCCAGAAATCATTTGTAGAGAGGCTTTGAGATGTGGCTTTGAGATGTGAATCGGCTAGTATGCTCTCGGTAAATCCGGAAAAGAGCAACCTGGTCATTTTCGCGAAGAATTATAATGTTTCAACAGTTGACGCCCCAGTATTTTGCGGTGGGGAGCTGACGTTTATAGATTCAGTTGGGTATCTGGCAGTAATCTTAGATAGCAAGCTGAACTGGGAAAATCACCTGGAGAACACTTACAGGAAGTTTGACAAGACTTTTTGGATGTGCAGAAGAGCCTTTGTGTTGACGTGGAGTCTAGGGTCTAAAACGCTTGCATGGCTCTACTCTGCTGTCCCAAAACCCAGGCTTCTGTATGCGGCCGTGGTCTGGTGGCCACAGGCGGAACTTGAAACAATGCAGGACAGGCTGCGAAGATTTGGCAAGACCAAATAGATAGACTTGGGGGTCAAGACAAATTAGGCTCCCAAGTGATATCAGCGCACTGTGAATTTTACAGATGTGACAAGAAAAAATACCGAAACGCTTCAACTTTGCTGAAGCTTTTTGCGTCTGCATCTCAAGCAGGGATCTGTGGGAAGCAAATGGTGACCCGCTTCTCAAAGGATAAATCTGGTATACAGATGGCTCCAGGGGTGAGGGAGAGTCAGAGAACGAATTTATGACAGGAAGAGAGCGAAAGGGAAAGGGTACACACTTGATCGGTATGCTGCTATCTTACAGGCGGAGGTCTTGGACATCCTTCGCAGTGCTAAAAAACTAACAGAAGAAAACAGATTACGATCTGGGTCCCTCGTCACACAGGGATCAAGGGCGAAGAAAAGGCGGATTAGTTTGCAAAACGCGGTGCAGCAAGTTAATACATAGGACTAGAACCGATACTGAGAATAGCATCTTGCTGTGTCGGTATGGCGATCAAAAGTTCGGTCCGAAAAAACACTGGGAATACTGAGAACAAATCCAGGGCTGCCGTCAGGCGAAATCCGTTCTGTGTTATACTTATAGAATGTGCAGAGCCAGAGAAATCCTGGGTTTACCCAAGTCGACTGCTGAGAATGGATAGTAAGTGTTTGGCAAATGAGGGTTTATAGCTTGAGCGCCAGGAGAGTTCTCGTGGGCTCCCCACCCGTTCAAAAACTAACTAGCTATTATGCAAGTAGCAAAATAATCTAGAACTTTGAATTCCAGTAGCAAAATATCTAACATTTTATTTTCAAATATCAAAACAAGCAGGAATGTATTATTCGGGTAGCAGTATAATGTATTATTGTAAATTCAAGTAGCAAACAAATCTGATACTTTATTTTCGTGGAAAAAAAACTGTAATCTATTATTTGCGTAGCAGGATAATCTAGAGTTTCTGATTAAAGTAGTAAAAAAAATCAGTACTACAATTTTAAGGAGAAAAGAAATAGAGTATCTTTCATTCGAGTAGCAGAATAATGTCAAACGTCGAATTCAAGTAGCAAAAAAGTCCAGTTCTTTGGTGTCAAGTAGAAAAAGAATCCGATATTTCATTTTCGAAAAGCAAAAAAAAATGAAATGTATTATTCATGTAGCAAACTATTCTAGAACTCTAAGTTAGAGTAGCAAACAATTCAGTGCTTTAATTTTGAATAGCAAAAAAACCAGCTACTTTATTTTGGAGAATCAAAAAGACTATAATATATTATTCGCGTAGCAGAATAATTTTTGAACTGAAAATTCGAATTCGACCAGCAGAAAAATCCGGTACTTTAATTTCGTGGAGCAAAAAAATCAAGAATCTATTATTCGAGTAGCTGAATAATCTGGAACTCGATGTGCAATTGTTACTGAGGGAAATTGAAAATTCTTGAATTTTTACATTTTACAATGAAAAATTCTTTACTTTTGAAGATATGCACCTGAAGATTCTTCGACGTTTAATGTGTATAATATAAAATGATTGGATTTCAAATGCTTTTCCGAAATTGTTCAATTTTGAAGATTTCAAATTGAAAATTATTCAATTCTGAAGATTCAAAATTGTAATTTTTCCATTTTTATGGATTTTCAATTGAAAATTCAACAATTGTGAACAGTAAAAGTAAAAGCGTATATTTATTTTCTGTAAATTCTTATAATTTTTTACATGCCTAACATATGTAACATATATATATATATATATATATCTTTTTTTTTAACAAAAAAATAGATTTATGTTTTTGTGGATTTGAACATATTTCCGGGCGCAGTAAAGCTAGGTTGCACTTCCTTTTGTGCAGTAGACATTTGTGGCATTTATGGTTGTGCACTAAAGCTATATTGCACTTGCGGCTACGCAGTCTACTTCTGTGGCAATTTTTATTTGCGCACTGGAGCTAAGTTGCACTTCTGGCTACGCAGTAGAAATTTTTAGTTGCGCTCTAGAGTTATGTTACACTTTTTGTTGTGCAGTAAGCTTCTGTGGCTTGTTCGTTGGCGCAATAGAGCTAAATTGTTCTTCTGGTTGCGCAGTAGACATCTGTGAAACTTTTTTGCTTGCGCACGAGATCTATATCGCACTTCTGTCTACGCAGTTGACTTATTTGGCATTTTTAGTTTCACACTAGAAAGAGGTTGCACTTCCGACTGCCCAGTAGACTTTTGTAGTATTTGTGGTTGCGATCTTAAGTTATGCTGCACTTTCTGCAGCGCACTATACTTCTATGGCGTTTTTGGTGGCACATTAGTCTTATGTCCTACTTACGGATTAGCATTAGACTTCTTGGCATTCTTCACTCCGCGACCAAAACTGCAACGATAAACCTTAAATAAGTCTACTACGCAGCCAAAAACATGACATTACTCTACCGCGCAGCTATAAATATCACACAATTGTACTGCGCAACCATGAACAACGCAGAATTTTACTGTGTAGCCATGAATGCGAAAAAAACACTATTTCGCAGTCATAAATACTATAATATTGCTATGCGCGACATAAGCCTCATATTAGTCCACCGCGCTGCCGGCAATGCAACATAACTTTAGTGCGCTGCCATAAATGGCGTATAGTTGTACTTCACACCGATACACCTCGCATAAGTTTATTTCGCGTCTGTGAATGTGAAATAACTCTAGAGCGCATCCGAAAGTACGATATAGCTCTGATTCGCAGCCTTAAGTGTCATGAAATTGTACTGCGCAAACGTAAACCCCTTGGAAGTCTACTGCTCAGCCGATAAAGCGACATAACCCCAGTGCGCAACCATAAATGCCATAAGAAATATATACCACAAATAGGGCTTCTATTCTATTGATATTTTATATACATTCGTTGAACTTGCAGTGAATTGATTATATTTTCTACTGGGTACTTTTTTAGAAAAACTTCAAGCTTTTTTTCATAAACAATTTAGATAAAAACACTGCAATTAGTTAGAAAGACAGTTGAAATCGACAACTACAACCACATGTACAATCTTTAATGCGAATATGTAAAAATAAGAAGTTACCTGCAAACAATATTTACCCTCAGTTTTTTATGTGTTATTACATAAAAAAGCTTAAGATTTTTTTTCTGTAATTATATTTAGCTTAATAAATCTATTTAAATATAATCAAATTTAGCCTTAGCCCTTAGCAGTGATACAATTCAATACAATACAATCATTTTTACATTCTCATCCTACAATGAGAAATTTGACCCACCTCTCTGTGTTTTTCAAATGTCCACGTTTTGAGACCACCTTAACCCCAAAAAAGAGGTTTTTACAAAATTTCTGTATGTCTGTAGATGTTTAGATTGTTAGCGTGATAACTATCGAAATAATTAACCTATTAGATTAGGCTTTGGTACACTCTTTGAATGTCCTAAAATAAAGGTCAAGTTCGTTAGCCAGCCATTTTAGATAAAAATTTGAAAAGAGAACACATTTTGAAAATTTTCAAGAACACTTTTTTAATATTTATAAATTCTATGGACATGTATTGATAGTACTCAAATAGGCGAACAAAATATTTAAATGACCCTTTTTGATAGAAGAGAAATAACCGGAATTATAGCATTTAAAAAATTCCAAAAAACAAACGAAAATGAAAATGTTATTGCAAACAACGTACGATATAAAGAAAGTCAAGATAAGAGAAATGTTTCTTTTGAACACCCTACAATATTGTTATGAGACTTTTTTTAATTTTCTTGAATAATCGAAAATTCAAATTTTTAAACGCACAAAAAAATAATAAAAAATTCCATTTCGTGGTCAAACTATACAAGATACGAAGGAAGATGAATCAACGAAAATTGTGTCGTCAACAAATATCAACAAATTTGTTAATAATCATTTTTTGATGATACGCGTAGTTTTTGTTTCATTTGTAAAAAACTGATTTAAGAATAAAATAAATTAAATTTTTGAACAAACGACACAAATATATATATATATATATATATATATATTTCACAATATAATTTCAGAGTAAAGGAATGCATAAAAAAAGGAAGGGGCATCGATCCACAAATTGATGAAGGATCATGGTTATAAGTTTAAAGGAGGCGAAATTGAGACGTTTTACATTTCAAGCAATTATTGCGTTCTTTAAAATGTTTCTTGAAGTCTTCTTTCCTAATACGACCACTGCTGTATGATAAATAAGGTTTCGGGAAACGTATGGAGTAGAAGAGTTTAAATCCGTTGTGTGCTTTGGTACGACTATCACTTTAATATACAAAGCATAAACGTTCCCTTACTTTCTTTTTCATTGAAATTCATTTTCACTTAGAGATTTTTTTTCGAAAACTTGTCACAAATGTTTAAAAGTTAAATAAAACTATTTTCACTGTGTTCAACGAGCAAAAATGATCGCAACAACGGGGTACAACAGAAAGTACATTGTACATGCGCAGTAAACTTTCCGATAGGTAGAATGGTCTATTAGTAAATATAAAATTCATATGAGATGCATAATTTTTCAGCATATTTGAAACAATTGAAGATATGTGGAAATTCAACTGTTTGGTTGAAAATTTATGCATTTTATTAAAACTTAATCTTTTTCGCTGGAAAAATAATCTTCTTGTTTAAAAATTCATATTTTTGTTTTAAAACTAAACTATTTGGTTTAAAAGTAATCTAGCTTGTTGAAAATGAAACAATTTTGTTAGAAAGCATTCTTTTTGGTTAAAAAGTCGACTTTTATGTTGAAAATTCGTCTTTTCGGTTGAGGATTCAACTTCACGGTTGAAAATTCGTCTTTTTTGGTTAAATTCAAATTTTTTATATCAAAATTAAAATCTTTTTGGTTAAAATATTTAATATTACAATTTTCGTTGAGAATTCATCTCTCTATTCTTTTGAAAATTTTTCTTTAATTTAAAAATTCACACATTTTAATAGAAATTGCATCTTCCTTGGATAGAAATGCAACTTTTTGGTTAACAATTCAACAATTTTGTTAAAAAGTCATCCTTTTTGGTTGAAAATTCAACTATTTGGAAAAAATTTACTTGTTTTAAATTGTTTATAACAGTTGAAAATATGTTCCTTCGCTAGAAATATTTGGTGGCCCTGAGAAAGACCGATTGTATAATATTGTACATATGTTTAAAGCAGTTGAAAATATGTTCCTTTGTTAAGAATATTTGGTGGCCCTGAAGAGGGCCGCTTTTGGCCCTGAAAAGGGCAAGTTGGAGACATCAATACGTTATTATAACCTAACGCCTGAAAAAATTCTAATTATCAATGACTGCATAAATTCCAATTTATCTTATTGATAGCGTACGCGATTAGTTTAGTGAAGGCGATAGTATGAAGATACCGACTTCACAAAATCAAAACGAGAAATCTGTCCTAGTTCGAAGTCATTAATCCGATTTTGAATGAATTCTCGCTTGTTCTTGGCCTGAGAATTCTGATACTGGAAAGGCGAATCAATGCTATTGCACTTGAAGTAAGTTCCCGTTTGAACTTCGAGCAGTGTTTCGACAGTTTTGAAAATTGAAGGATTCATACCGCGAGAGCTTGTGGGAAATAGTTAATATTGGAAAAATACGCGGCTTGTGAATATTTCGTCAAATAAAACTTAAACTCCACTTAAACAAAACAATACTAATAATAAATCACAAAGTGAGTCTTTAAATCTTTAAACATCAGCGCTTTCAGACGAAAACGAAGACGTCGACGACGGCGAACAGTGGGGAGGTAAATGATTCTCAGCTTGGAAAAGGGGAGGGGGTTAGTATCTACTCTCTCTGGCTAAGAGAGTTTATTCTTTTGCATTTATTGTGTCTCTGTTTATAATTCTATGTAAACATTATTTTAAGTATTCGTCTCCCTCATAGGCTAAGAGTTTTTTTTGTGGAATACATACATGTTTGGGATTTTCCTCTGCGTCTAAAACATTTTCTACTATTTAAGTTGGTATCCCTAAGCAGTAGGGCCCCACCCCTCCCATCGAATGAATGTATCGAAGCTGGAAAAGGGGAGGGGCCCCACCCCCTCCCTGTTAGTTCAAGAGTAGAGGTAGTAAGTGATCGATTTGGAAAAGGCGAGGTGTAATTACAACGCAAAATAAATCGAGATCTAAAAAGACACACATGTATTGTTACTTATATAAGATTAAAATACAGATACAATAATATGTACACGACTCGAGACAGACAGACATATACGCGAATAAAGTAACACAAAAATAAGTAATTAGGGATACCAACCTAAATAGTAGGAAATGTTTTAGACGCAGAGGAAAATCCCAAACATGTATGTATTCCACAAAAAAAACTCTTAGCATATGAGGGAGACGAATACTTAAAATAATGTTTACATAGCATTATAAACAGAGACACAATAAATGCAAAAGAATAAACTCTCTTAGACAGAGAGAGTAGGCGCAATATTCTTTTGCATAAAAGAGCAAAGAGATAATCGATGAAGCCAATGTTATATAATAATTCTACCCTATATGTGATAAAACAAACATTGATTAAAATAGATACAAAGTAGCAAGTTTCGATATATATATATATATATATATGTGTGTGTGTGTGTGTGTGTGTGGATTAGGGATGTTGAAAAAAAAGAAATTCCAAATCTCAGCTTGCATTTTGATTTTTTGTTTGTCTATTTTTACAGAATAATTAATTGCTCTCGAAAACGACAGATCATAACGCAAAGTGATGCAAAAGATAAAAGATGTAGCTCATTGAAATGAGTATTTTTTCATGTTAATGCTCACTTATTTCAACGAGTTTTTAATTATGTATGTATACATAATCATAGTTTTGCATTGTAATCGTTTGTATTGTAGAATCATAATTTTTTAGATAAACTTTTGGAAGGTACACAGTTAATCCCAGAAATATTTAATATCTGAAGTTGAATAAAAACGTTACAAACAATTGACAACTACAATTATCCGATGTGGGATAATTTTTATCAGGAGGTGGATTTACAATCACATTCACCAATTTATATGTATTTGCCAATTATTTGCAACGTTTTCATACAACTTTAGATGAAAAATATATCTGTGATTTACTGTTTCATGCTCAAAATATCCATTATATTCATCTTATTTATATTAAACTTTCTTAAATTTTAATACTTCTACGTAAGGTACGTATATAGGGAAAAATGTATTTTTTTGGGTATTTAGACTAAATTAATAAATATTCACGAATAAATATATCATGCTTCGGTAGCGATACAAGTAAATATGACAAAGAAGAATAAATCTAATAAATTTTGGAATGATTAAAAATGTTTCCTCAAAGTTATTACGCGGAGAAGCGAAAGCGACCTCTTTGTGAACCCATATATAGAAAAAATATTTGAATTTAAAAATTCTTGAACGGTGCAAAAATTCAATTTCAAAAGGATTTAGATATTAAAACTTGACAAAGGAATTGAAATTGTGTAATATGATTTGAAAGGAACTTGCACTTTTTCTGTTATTCGAAATCAATTTTGAATTTTGTAAGCTTTAAGATTGAAAATTTAGAAATGAAATGTATTCAGGAGATTTGAAAAGCAAAATACGTTCTAGATACAACTATGTTCAACTAACATGTTTTATATCCTTCAAGATATAAAAATTGTAATTATTATCTCAATTCTACTAAATTTCGTGAATATCTGTATGAAATTAATAATTTTCCGATTTAAACCTCAAATAATGAAAGATACGACCCGTACAAAGTCAGTAATATAATTATTAAAAAATTCCTACACCTGTTGATTTATTATTATTATTTTTTTTAATTTAAAGTCTGTCGTCCATTATTAGAGCCAACCATATCTAATGATTTTCAAGGTCACTTATTATGTAAGGTGAAGTAAGGATCTATGGAAATGACTTCCGTGAAGCAAGAATGAAAACAACTGGCAGAGAAACATGCCTAAGCCTAAACAAGACAGACTCCTCGCTTTATATGCTAATTCTACGGAAGGCAGAAGCGTGAAATACATTCACTTGTTAACCTCATGACTCTCCCCCACTTTACATGACACTTTGTTCTGCAGTAGCAACACCATTTGAATGAAAATACTTCCGATTCAACTCGTGCCAAGAGAAACAAGTCGATTTTTAGTACTCGGTCCATGAACGAAGCAACCGCCAAAGCGGAGTAATACTATATTCAATACTGGACTCGACGTTTTATGGTATCGAATAATTGACCGGTTAAATATGCTAGACTATTCCCGATATTAAACGAATAATCTAGGTAGAGACGAATTCTGAAAACCAATAACCAATTTATCGCAGATATGCCGGCACATAAAGCTAAATAGACTTAAATCATTCACTGTTGTTTATGGAAATTAATGTTTAATATTATACTTTTTCCAAGAATAAGCGATTACAATTGTTTAACTTCATACAAAATTTAAATGAATTTTTTTGGGCGATTGCCAAAAAGTTACCGATTTTAAATCCCATACATTTTTCTCATTTTTGTTTAGAAATTATAAATAAATTAGTAGCTAAAATGTTTTGTAATGCACCTCTCCCAAGCTACAAATTTAAAATGAAAAATTGCTAAATAATATTAGTAATCTTTTTATAGTTAGATTATAGTTATACATCACTTATATTGAGTTGAAGACATTAATCAAGAAGACGATTAAATCTTTTAGAACTAAGAATTGCAAATATCACTTCAAAGCCTGTCCCACAATACTAAATAAAAAATATAAATGTAATCAATTTTCGAAGGCACGTATTAGATTTAAAATTAATGGAAGTTCACGCTAGAATTAAGCATTTCTCACTTATCAATAAGACCTACCAATAATCGTAGGCTAATGAAATTAATGAGAGTGCGAAATGAGTGTGGAATGTATGAAAGGCCATCGAGAGCTTCCTTCGTCTCTCTGAAAAACTCGTCCAGTTATGACCAAGTGTTAGTTTATATTTTAAAATCTTAACGTGTGCCAATGCTTTGGCTAATTTTGGAATGAATGTATGTGAACGCCACAATTTGATTGACTAACAAGTCGCCTTAAACAAAGTTATTTATATTTATTATTATTATTATTATTATTATTATATCATTAAGCCGTTTCCCTTTCGGGGTAGGCGTGAATTGCTCGGCAGTTGAAAACGTCGGATTTTTAACATAACCTTAAAAACTGTCATATTTCATGTGCACTATCTTCCTTTCAAGAATGGCTAATATCTATTGTTCAAGAATGGCTAATATCTATTTGGGTTCATTTAGAAACCATTATCATTTTGGGTTCCTCTTCAGCAAGAGAGATTCCTTTTTGTTGCAGCTCCTTTGGAACAAAAAATTGGTTCTAATAGAAACCGTAGTTTTATCTGTGCAATGTCGTTCAAATTATAATGATTTTTGTTTTAAAATAAGAATTTTTGGTGTGAAAATACTCATACACCCTAAAATTCTGAAAAATTTTAAGTTTTCTTTGAAATTTTACGGTTTTACATTAACTTTTTTTCTAAACACTAATTTACAGGCAACAGCACTAACATAAAACATGTATAATATTTACAACAATTTATTAGATACAGGGCCGCATTGAGCGTTCTGGCGGCGCTAGGGCCGATTAAAATGTGGGGGCCCTTTAGCCAACTCAAGAAGTGTGATTCTTCGCTGGCTTCTGAAAAAAAAATATTTTAAATTAAGATTGAAAAGAAATCCATTTTATCTTGAATAATTTTTGCAGAATGAGCAAAATGTTGATCCACAATAAAAAATAAACTTAAAAAAAATAGGTAATCGAAGTAGGCTCCGATGCCGAAGTGTGTGCATGTAGCAGCGATTTTGATTTACCGAGTAGTTACATTGGTGGGGGCCCTGGGGCCATGGCCCCGCTAGCCCCGTACTAAAGATGGCCCTGATTAGATAATTTAAAAGTTGTAATTTTTTAAATTAAAAAATGCTGATTTTGGACGCAAAACACTAACCTAATCCAAAATTGTTAAAAGATTCCAAATGTTCTTCAAATTATAATGATTTGAGTTTGAAAATACCAATTTTTGATGGAAAACAACAACGTAACATAAAATTTCTAGCAAATCAAAATTTCTAACAAACAAAAAAAAATCAAATTTCTAACAATCGCTTCGCTTGCAAGTTTGAGCGCGCCTATGGAGCGCGTCTGTTGGATCTCGCGCTTCGCACTCGATAGTGCATTTACCTTGCGCTACGCGCTCGGTCTTTGTGTTTCCTCCACATTTGTGCACATACCTTTTAAAATTAACGGTCGAATAATCGACAACTGCATTTTGGTGATTGTGAATTCTCTTTTGTTAAAGCTCCTGCGGCTTTAACGAACACGTTCTCATCACGTATCTCGTGCATCGCACTCGATTTTGTCCAAAACGCGAAATTTTCTAAAATATGTTCAATATACTATTATATAAAATGTATATTACATTTATTTTCGTACCTCGAACTGGGATTGCTTATTCAGATATTGCAAAATAAAGTACAATTTTTATGTATCATGATGACTTTAATATTTGTTTCTTATTTTGCATTATATTTCATTCTCAGCAACCCTGACAATGTATATCATATCAAAAAATGCATATTATTACAATTCATAATATGCATTGGTATTAAAACAGACGTATTTTTACTGTCTTGTTTCTATAATTAAAAAAAGTGCGCATTATAATAAATAAAATAAAAAAATTTTGTCATTAAACATTTTATTGCAACTTGTGTCGGTGTTCCCTGAATAAATTTTTTTTATTTTCAATGTTATTTTTTATAATTTAAACTAAAATACGCATCCTAGCGTAAAGTGTTTTTGAGAAAACTTGTAGATATAATTTAGGAGAAAAATTTCGTTAAATAAAATGTTATTCTAGCTTGTGTCCTTTTTCCAAAGCGGTAAGTTTTTTGTTTTTAATATATTTTTATAACAAGAGTTTATAACAAATTTGTAGATCTTTTTTGGTTGAACAACTTTTGTCTTCATCTTTTTCATCTCTCATCGCGTTTTTCCAAAAGTTTAATTTTTTTTATTTTCAATCTTGTTCTTACGATTGAAAGAAAATCTACTTGCTCTATCTGAAAATTATCAATAACAAATTTGTAGCTCTTTTCCAGATAAGCAACTTTTGTCAATTAATTTTTTTTTCATTGATTGTGTCTTTGCCCAAAAATGAAATTTGAACATTTTTAACTTTGTTTTTTACGAATAAAACAAAAACCACGAATCCTATAAAAAATAATTCATAACAAATTTGTAGCTCTTTTTTGGTTGAACAACATTTGTTTCATTATCTTTCTTCGTAGCTTGTGTCGCTTGTACAAAAATCTCATTTTTTAAATTTTTAATGCTGTTATTTACGAATTTAAACAAAAACTACGTGCCCCTGATTAAAAAGTGATTATCAACAGATTTGTAGATCTTTTTTGAATGCACAATTTTTGTCGATTCATCTTTTTTCGTATCTTGTATGGTTTTACCGCAAAATGAAATTTTTGCTTTTCATATTGCGACTTTTGGTTTCCTTTCCTTGCCCCCCCCCCCTCCCAGTAACAGTGGTAGTTAGGTGTACAATTTAAACCGTGAATAATACAAACAATAAAATAGCCTCGGAATGGACTGAAACTATGATTGACGAAATGCATACACACGGTAAACGCAAAGGTCGAGTTTCAGGCGATGAATGGAGACTGGGTGTTTGGAATGCTAATGAAATCCATCCAGTAGAACGTCCCACACATTTTGGGTCACTTTGCGATTTTCGGTCTGCACAGTGAAGGGGTTATTATTATAATTAATGTCATTCGGAAATAATAATGGAGGCCATCTAAACTAAAGCTTTTAAGTTATTTGAAATAGCACTAAATTATATTTTCTATTTTTCTTTAAGCGACATTTGTAAGCAGACGATAAGCTTAACAAATGAGCAAGGTACACAGCAGGAAAACACGCGAAATATGAACAATGATCTAAATGGTCAGGAAGAAACTCATATCTATGCAGTTGTTTCCGACAATGTCTCGACTATGACATGTATGGGGAAAATTATAGATTTATGGCACTTAACGTGCGACACTCACAGTGGAAACTTGTTGGCGCAGGATCTCGTTGAATCCTCATTTACGGGTAAAATAGTTCTCATTTTGAAAGACTTTTAAAACTCCAGAACTTGAAAGAAAGCTTGTTGAGCGTGGTAGTAAAATAATCTGCTTACTAGCTGATACGAGATGATGCTCCTACTGCAATTCTTATCGTCGCTACCTTGAAAATTAACCCCATATGCGAGACATAATTTTGGAAGGCTTGGTTTTGGACGAAGACTTTGAAGAGGAATTGATAAACTTCATAATTATCTTTGACGGGATTTGTGAACTTGTCAATAAATGCCAAAGAGCAGATTTTAATATATCTGACTCCTTAGAAGAGTGGCTTAACATGCAATTTCCTTTGTGCAACGATGTTTATGATTCAATTCTTGAAAATCGTCTAAAAAAGGTTATTAAACCTATAAGTTTAGCTGCTAACCTTTTGCATCCTTCTTACAAGGGCAAGACATTTATCGGAGATGCTACTTATAATAAAATGGCTAACCGTTTCCTAATAGAGAATTTAAATGAAACAGGACTAAAAGACTTAACCTCTTATCAAAAAGATGAAGGTGTTTTCCTTAAACTGAAGCAGAAAAATGTTCAGTCGCCAGAAACGTTTTGGACTTTAGCCGAAGGAAGACATCCGGAATTATGGAAATTGGCAAAACTGTTGTTGAAAATACCCAGCTCTACTGCGGCCCTTGAACGAATTTTTTCTCAGTGGTCATTTGTTCACAACAATCTCAGAAACCGACTGACAACAGAAAATTCTAAAACATTAATACACTTGTATTACACACTAAATATTCCAGGAGTTAAATATGACGCTAAATAATTAATATTTACTCATTTTTGGGTAAATTCTCTACGATTTTCGGGTTTTATAAATGTTAATTCTAAAAATGAAATATTATTATGAAGAAAGTAGGGTCTTTTTAGTCATTTAAAAAAAACTGTATTCATAAGTTTATGATAAATCTCCACATAACAAGACATCTGTGTTGAATTATAATAAACTGACAGCTTTATAAGATAAAAATAAATCTCATTATACACGTAGAATATAGTATAAGTTCATACATTTTTAGTTCCAAAGACTATTTATAACATTCAGCTCAGACTTTATACTTTAATAAAACCCGATGATTAGAGAATCATCGCTCACAAGTTATTACTGTCTAAATTTATTAGTATATAATATTAAATATTAACCAGTCTTTTTTTAAAGTTAACGAAACTTTTGAAAATGTTTTTTTATTAAAGGATGTTCTAGGAAGTTCAACATTACCTAATCTTCAACTTAATTTATAAAATTGACAAAAAAGACCCTATGATTACTGCAACAAATTTTGAAAGAAAAATCTGAACGTAAATAGTAAAAAAAATAGCTGGGGTCTTAATTGCTTATTTAAATGTAGTTATTTGCATATATGGATTTTTTCCCATTTAGGCAAAGTCGTCATTTTCGTTAATATGTTATTCACAGAAGTTCATTCTATTCCTTAAAAGGTTCTTTACAATACAATTTTTAGTCGATCATTTTTCGAATTAAAAAATTTTCTAAGCAATAGTTAATAAAAAAATGACGAATAGAAATGTGAAGAACCTCTGAAGGAATAGAATGAGCTTTTGTAAATTAAAATTAAATTCCCTCACAGCAACAGAACATCACGTTCGACCCCATTTATCTCCCAGGGATAACCCATCGGATATTCTCCAAGGCGGAAATTGGGATATCTTCAGGATATCCCTGGGACGTTTCTGGAATATTCAATTGTCCCAAATAGGATATTGAAATTTTTATATCTCCTACCAGGGACAATTGAATATCCCGAAGACGTCCCAGTGAAATCCCGGATATACCAATTTCCGCCATGGAGGATATCCGACATGTTACCCCTGGGAGATGAAAGGGATCGAATGGGATATTCCGGTATATCCTATTGCTATGAGGGTTAAAACTTTTGCTAAATCTGAAGAAAAAACGCAAATGTGCAAATAACTACATTTAAATATACAATCATAACCTCAACTATTTTTAAATTATTTAAGCTTATGTTTATCTTTTCAAAGTTAGTTTCAATAATCAATGGGCCTTTTTAATAATTTTATAAATCAAGACAAAGATTAAGTAATTTTAATCTTGACGGTATATCTATATCATCCTTAAGTCTCAATCATACTATATTTCGAACAAGATTCTTAGACACTTGTCCATAAATATGATAAATAGCCATGAGGACATAACGCATCCTTGTTTAACGCCTTGCATAATATCAAACCAGTCACTCAGTTTCCCATTAACCCTTACACTCGCTTTTCTACCTGCATATATTGTTTTTATCGCTTGTAGGAGGCATCCATTGACTGCGTACTCTTTGAGGACTTCCCAAAGTTTATTTCCATCCACCTTGTCAAAAGCTTTTTTAGGTCAACAAACGCGCAAAAGACTTTCTTTTCTACTTTCAAATTTTTTTCTATGGTCTGTCTTAAGCTAAATATTTTATGAATACATGATCTTCCTGGCATGAATCCACTTTGGACTTCCCATATCTTTTCTTCTGTTATTTTTATTACCCTGCGGATAATTATTTTTAAGTATATTTTACTTACAGTACTTAATAAGCTGATACCTCTGTAATTATTGCAGTTGCTTTTATCTTCCTTCCTTTTGTACATTGGTAATCAATCGCTTTTCTCCAATCGTCTGGGACTTCTCCCATCTCGATACATAAATTTATCAATTCGCACAACCTGTGACGTATGTACTCGCCACCGTATTTAAGCATTTCAGCACTGATACTGCCTACACCAGCAGCCTCAACGTTTTTTGAGTTCTTAATTATATCTCTAATCTCAGTGACACATACTTTCTCAATTGGGGTTTCTGATGCATTATGTTCTATGTCGCAGTTCTGTTGTCCTATAGCTTCACATCCTAATCATTCTTTAAAAGAGTCTTTCAAAGCGTCTACTATCCCTTTTGTATCATATAGCATTTCACCTTTACTGTTTCTCATGCTGACAAACTCTGTACTTTTACTTCCCTCCATCTTTTTAAATATTAGTTTCTTGCTTCCTTCAAAGTCGTTTTGTACTTTCTTCTCTTCTTCTGTGCTGATTTGGTCTTTACTTTTTCTGACTAGTCGTTTACCTTTCCTATTTTTGTTTCTGTAATCAATTTTGAGCCTATTTCTCTCCTCATCGCTAAGACCTATGATGTTCAACGTTCTCTTGCACGCTTCTTTCTTTTCTTGTCGGGCTGTCTCAATTTCATTATTCCACCATGCGTCACCAGACTTTCTTCCTACAACCACTGTACCACACACTTTAGTCGCAGTTTCAACCCTGTAACATAGTCCATGCGCCCTCTACAACTTTATTGCTTATAAGCGCTTCCCAAGTTGCCCTATCTACGCGTACGTTTAACTTACTTTGAATCTCTATGCGCACTTCCGGTTTCTGTACATTTTCAGTCTTGATTCGCGTTTGTTTCGTTTGTTTGGTTCTCTTTCTTCCCCATCCCCGCCCTAAGTTTACTTTGGAAACTAGAAGGTTAATGGTTAGTATTGCATTTAGAGCCCCTCAAGACTCTTGTATCTTTTACTAGTTCTCTTAGTCTTTCATTCGCAATAACGAAGTCAATTTTATTGTGGCTATTTCCTTTACGCCAGGTGTACACATGGATCATTTAATGTCTAAGTCAAGTATTTGTTATAAATAGGCCCTTTTCTAAGCATAAGCTAACTAATCTTTCCCCGTTATAATTTTTTCTTGAATCCCCAAAATTACCTAGCACCCTTTTTGTATCTCGGATCACTATAAACTTTGGCGTAGCACGCTATGATGAATAATCTTCTAATTCCTACCTTCACTGTAAAAACTAGTATTCCATTTTAAGTAAACATCACTTTTTTAGCGTCCTGTTTTAATACCAAATCGTCTTGTTTTGATGCCATCGTTCGTACTGTTTTACTTTGCTAACTTCAGATTGAAAAGTGGTACGTACTAGTGAAATAAAATAATGCACAGGGAGTATTGTTTTCATTGCTTGCAACTTCTTGCTTATGAGAATTCTTCATTGTTCAAATTTTCTTCTACTTTTGAAATGTGATAGAAAAAAAAGGGGAAAAAGGTTGCCTTATTTTAAAAAAAGGAAACTGCTGAATAAATATGTAATTATTTAATACTGATAAATATAATAAATATTATTTATATATTTGAATATAAGACAAGTTTTAAATTGAAAATGATGCATAGAATTACTTTCTTAATTGTAAAAGTTACAAAGTTGCAAAAGTTTGTAACGTTGTTTTAATTTTCATTTAAATTTAATAATGCGAATTATTATTCAGTTATGAAAAATTCATATTACAATGATTGAAAAGTAATGAGGTGGATGTTCTTCCAAAGGTCCTTCCTGGTAGTCTAGATGCTGAAATCACATCTTCCTCGGGGAAGTAGGGTTAAGAACTGAAATTTAAAATACCGGGGTGGCTTTTCAAGGTCTTACTGTTTTAATGGTTATTTTGTTGATTAAACTTTTTTTAAAGAAAATTAAAAATTAAAAAAAAAGAAAAAAGAGCTAAAGCTGCAAGAGAATGGCGTAAAAAATTAATGAAAAGCCCAGTAAAAAGACTAAAGCTCAAATAAAGCGCAATCTAAGGTACAATTTTTGAGTATCGAAAATTATTTTTCGAAGTCTTATAAAATTACGAATTAGAATTAGGTTTCAGTTAATTTCCCTAATTTCTTTTTCTGCATATTAGCTTTTTTTTTGTTTATTTTCAAAGTTATTTTTTTATGATTTAAACTGAAAATACGCATACTAGTGTAAAATGGTTCTAAGCAAATGTGTGGATATAATTTAGGCGAAAAATGTTGTTAAATAAAAAGTTATTGCAGTTTGTGTCGTTTTTCCAAAAAGTAAATTTTTGATTTTTAATGTATTTTTATAGCAAGAGTTTCTAACAAATTTGTAGATCTATTTTTGAAAATTTAATTATTTCTAACACGCTGTATTTCGTCGGGTTTGCCCCGCCATGTGGAGCAAGTCCGACGAGACGATGGTTTCTTTATGAAATAGAAATTTAGGATGTAAAAATATGGTGTTTTGATTCATTGGTATTTTATGTATTGGAAAAGTCACATTTAAAGATATAAAGTAAGAAGTAAAAGGTCGTTTTATTAAAAAGAGTCATAGATGTGTTGCGACTTCGTTGACATTCTGTAAGTATTTCAATTAATGTTGCAAACGTTAAATTCCTGCCAGCGAATCTTCTGTTCATTATTTCTCAAAACTATTTTCTGTCGTTTCTATAATAAAATAGATTATTTTATGTGAAGAAGAATAAAAATGATTGGGGAATAGCAATGTTATTTGCATAGTCGCTCTTGTTATCGCGGTCGGTCTTATGGGTAGTGTGGGAAATCCTTCTTTAAGCATGCATATCGTATTACACTGATCCTCAAACAAATAGTGAACTATGTATTACCTTATCAATGTTTTTTTACGTTGAGAAGTGATGTCCATTTACATCTATTTCATTTTGGTTGTAGGACATGAAAATTCGATATTTCAAAGCAGTTAATTTTCTATTCACGGTATCATGCGCGATTTAACGCAGAGCTCATGGGAAATTTCATTAATGTCAATACAGCCGCGCCATTTAAGGTACGAATTCAGTCCAAACCCAGGTCCAAAATGAAGTTATCCCAGAGGGACTGGAATCGGAATATTATTCGAGTTCAACGGTGTTCGAGATCTCCGGTAATTTCGATGGAAACGATCCACGTGTGGGAGTTGCTAGTGAGGAGCAACACTTGCATTTGGCTCTCTGCAGTCGCAAATGTGAGACACGTGTGTCAAATACGCGACACTGCTCTTTTCTAAAGGGATGAATTTCGATATCGAATATAGATTAGGCGATTAGGGCAAAAAATCTTGATGAGGAAATACTTTGATACTGCCAAGGAGGAAAATATGAAATGATAATATAGGTTCTATGTAGTATTATAGGAGAGAGATATCTTCGATGGTTCCCTGTAAAAATAGTTTAATTCGTCATAGCATATTCAAGGAAAATTTTATTTGTAGTGCATGTGCATGTCCGGCATGAAATTGATACGCCGCAACACCTGGAAAAAAATCTAGAGGATGTGGGTCCAAAACGGCCAGTGCGACAATATGGCCAATCTTTAATAATACATTAGGGAAGCCAGATTAATGTCTGTGTTAACATTTTTGATTGGACCTTAGGCATAATATTATATAGATTACCTTGCATTATTTTTGTTGTTTATAGGAATGTATAGTTCACACACTAAGCTGTTATGTCAGTATATAAATAATGCCAAATAATAAATATGTTAATCAAAAATAAACAAAACATAAAAGTACTGCCATTTGTCTAAGACGGCCAGTGGGTTGTATGGTTAAAACGGCCGACTCCTGTGCGCCACAACACGGAGCACATCTGTGACGCTTATTAGCATTGATATTAATATTGCGTACTAAGAATGAGGTTAAGGTTTTACTTCATAAAATGTTGTTATCATATCATATGTCTGATACAAAAAAGTTATCCTCATACACAACATACTGTCGGAAATCATTTAACAACTTTACTAACAAAGTTTATTAGAAAATAAGAAAGTTTATAATTGTTTAATTTAGGTGGCCATTTTAAATACACGTGTGGTTAAGACGGCCAAAAACGTGGTCATTTTTTCTCGACATTGTATACTTATTAAAATGTTTTAATTTTGACCTTTAACATTTTCAATGTTCAGAATATATCAAAGTATTACCTATAACATAATTTCTTGTTACCTAATATTTAATATTCAAAAGTAATTTTCTTTTCAATTCTAAACTGGCCGTTTTAGACGTACTTACCCTAATCAACAAATCTTTATGTCTATCTTTATGTCTATTCTCCATGATAGGGTAGGGTTGGGCGAGATGAGCATAGTTGTCTTTTTCACGTCAGTATTTAAAATCTGCTAATTCATTACTCGAAAGTAAGTCGTTATATATATTGTACAAACAATTTTGATTATAATTTTGCCAAGTTAAAAGTAAATAAAAACGTATATGCGGAATTGGAAACGAAAATAAGAAAGTAGTGCGCTTGGCTCATACCGCCCCATGCCTGGGACGGGATGAGCCAGACACTGGGGCGGGATGGCCCACTTAATTAAATGACTTATTATTATTTATTATTTATAAGTGAGATTATTGTTAAGTTAGAGTACTATAAAACGAAAACATATCTTGCACATATTTTTCAAAAATTTTACGGAACATTTTAAGTATTTAACGTTAAAATGATGCAATCCTTAATCGTAACCTCTTGGTACAACTCAGTGACGTCACACTACTTTCTAACTACGCACACGACCCTCTTCCGAGCAACACTACACGCGGTGCATACACTATAGAGTTTTAGTTGAAATGGCATTTAGTTGAATCGATATTTAGTTCGATTGTATAGCAACCACTTGGATCGGGATGGAACCTTTCAAAGTATCGATACTTCGGCATCGATACTTTTTCGCAGTATCGTCCATCCCTAACAGAGAGGGTTCGATGGTGTTCCAACGACAAGTCCCTCTCTGTCTACCATATACGATAGAAAGAGAGCTTTCGAAATCATCCTTTCATTTTTGATCGCGCCTCGTTTTCTAACTCATATGGTAGAAAGAGAGGTCCGTTCGTTTTAAAGCATCGGAGTCCCACTGCTGTTTATACGAACGTGCCATATATTACAAGTACTAGACCCTCTGTCGATGAGAGACAAAATTCAATATGGTGCTAGTTATACGGTTGCTTATAACTAAATATATGAGGGTAAATAATTTTTAAATATATGTTTAGTGCTTATATACGAAGGAAATTTATACTTTCAGTGGAAATTATACATACAATGGGATATATGGTGAACTATAGTAAACCTAACCTCACTTTGCACGTGACAGTCAGAAAATCATTGATCAACCTTTTACGAATGCTATATGATAAATATTGATGAAAAAGTTTGAAAAATGTATTTTGTGACGTTTACAAGGTATAAATGGCACTTTATACTTATTAACAAAATTTCTTTTCTTGAAATTCGTATTTCCTTGACAGCGGGTCTAGTACTCAGCTCGGTGCTGTTCAGGGTTGCACGGTTACGCGTAACTCGAACTTTTATACGTATAATACGTATTTTACGTATTACACGTCAAAAATGTAAAAAACGTAAAGAATGGCAGACTTGAAAGGTGGAATGGCGGTGGCGAGCGAGGGAAAAGAGCACAATATAACCTCACTTATTCCGAAATGCATTAATTGCGAGATTAAATGAATTATTTGTTATAAAATTAAAAAAATAAGTAAATCAAAAGATTGGACTCGGGACAAAAAGCAAAATTTTTGCCATTTTCCCTCTTTGAAATAAAATTTAACTCCTCCCGAAACGAATTTCGGGGTCTGCCACCTCTAAACATTTTTTAATAAATTAAGAAGCTATCAAGCAAGTCAGCCAGTGTCTTCGGTGTATAAAAGAATGAGGTTATGTTTATTTTCTATACAAGCGCAGTCGCTATCTTAAAAACGTAAATTCTATGTAAAAAACTAGGGACGTAAATTACGTAGGTAATTTACATGGAAAAAACTACGTAAATTACCTCAGGTATATTACGTACGCAACCCTGATTATCTTGGTAGAAAAGGCTTAAAAGCATCCTCCAGTCGGACACTGATACCCGGGATCCTGCTGACAGTAGTGGTTACTCCTTTTGCCTTGCGATGCACAAAAATGTCAGGAAAAATATTCCTTAGTAACGCTATTGGTATTATTAATCTTTGAACTAATTCCTTAGGCAGGTTTTTTTTTGTGTAATACAAAATTCATCAAATCTTAAAGCATGATATTTTTTTTGTAAGGGCTCGTAGGGTAAGGAGGGACAGCGCCGGCCAGTTAACAGTCAATGATTTTTTTAAAGTTAATAAGATGTAGAATTGATCCATTTTTTTCATTTCGAGTCCTACATTATTTCATATCATATTTCTATAATTATAATTTGAATCAATAAAACAATGATTTAATTATTTAATTATTTCTAACAAGCTGTATTTCGTCGGCTTTGCACCACACCGGAGGACAAAGCCGACCGCAGCTTTTTATAAAAATCAAAACATTCGAACATGGGAAAACATGATGGTTCGTGTCTGTGGTATTTTATGTACTGGAAAAATTACCTTCAGACATATATAGCAAGAATAATAAGCTATTTTCCATAAAAATAGTGATAGCTGTGATATAACCTCTTATTCGTTGACATTCCACTAGAGACGGACTATAGACAAAGGTTTCTACCGTACCGACCGGATTGAAAATAATAATATTCAATAGTTTCTTGCATGTATTCCAGAAGATATGTGGTTGTTCTACATTACCAATCACTTATTATAAACTAAGAACTTTTAAACTATTATTTTCATCGGGCTTGACCCCCGGGTGAGGCCTTAATTATTTATACGATATTCAATATACTTTGGACTTGAATTACGTTCAATGATTATAATGAAATAATGTGATATTGTTTTATTCGTCAAAATAACACATTTTCATACTGTAAGTATTGCCATTAATGTTGAAAACTTAATATTTCTGCCACCGAATCTTCCATTCTTTCGTTGCCAAAACTGTTTTCTGCATAATTTATCTATTAGAATGTCAATTTTCAAGCTTTTAGTAAGCAACACTATCTTTTTAATGAAGTATATTTATTTAATGCAAAGTAGAATTGAAATTGTTAATAGAAATCTATATTATCATCGGAAAAGGTATAAATATTTTAACGTCATTCCAGACAAGATGGAGAATAAACATTTTTAATTAAATTTTATTCAGAAAAAAGATCTTCTCCTTTCACTCCGCTGGGATGAAAAGCATCCCTGCGTGTCAAGAAAATGCTGAGACACTTGCGGGGAAAATGCAGAAGGCGGTCATCCTTGGGTCGCGCCCATGCGGGAACAACGCATATCTACAGACATAATGAATGTACTTACACCGTAAGCTTATAGAGGGCGTAACAAGCGTAAATCGTACAAAGCATAGGGTAAGTTAAGTCTCGAAAGACGCGCAAAAGCAGGGCTGACAACATTTACGCAATTCGCAATTGTCTGATTGCGCCTTTTACTATCAGGAGCTTAAATAAAAAATTGAGTTGCGTGAGAGGTAAGTACTAAGGAATCACACATTTTGCGAAAATCAATATTATTCACACCTTGAAAACATATTGAGGTTATGTTTATAGTTATGTTATTGAGTTTATTTGTTATATATTTTCAATTCGCAGTAAAAGGTTCTCATATTAAAAGTAACTTTTTTCTGTAATAGCTTTGAAAATCGCCCGAAATGAGTATCCAAAGCAATTGTGGTCCTAATTGGTCAACCGAAGAAAGTGCTTGTTTTTTATAAGTATTTAAAGAAAGAAAATAAATTAATAGTAATTAATACCTTCAAAAATTAAAACTAAATTTGCTATTGTTTGAAATAGGAAAATAATTTTCTTAACAAGTTAACCTTCAGCTTTTAATTAAAAGTATATGAAAAAATAAACCTGAAAACAAAAATATGAACATAACCTCAACATGTTTTCAAGATGTGTGGTTCCTTATTAGTACTTACCTTTCACACAACTAAATTTTTAATTCAAGTATCCTTCCAATTAGGGTACGAATGATTGTTTTTATAAAATAAATATCATATACACTGTGAATCCTGACAACAAAAAGCATAATCACGTTTCACGAGGCAACACGACTATTCCGAATTTCAAAAATGTTGGCAGCCCTGCTTTTACGCATCTTTCAAGACTTACCTTACCCTATATTTTTTACGATTTATGCTTGTTATTCCCTCTCTAAGCCTACGGTGTGAGTACATTCATTATGTTTGTAGATACACGTTGTTCCAGCATGGGTAAGACACCCAGATAGTATCTGGTCTAGGAACTCTGCGTGTGCATGAAACGCTCTTCATCTATCACTATCCTTCCTTTGAATACTTGTAAAAAACAAGCACTTTCTTCGGTTGACCAATTAGAACCTCAATTGCTTTGGACACTCATATCGGGCGATTTTTAAAGCTATTACAGAAAAAAGTTACTTTCAATATGAGAACCTTCTACTGTTAATTACAAATATATAACAAATTGACTCAATAACATAACTATAAACATAACCTCAATATGTTTTCAAGGTGTGAATAATATTGATTTTCACAAAATGTGTGGTTCCTTAGTACTTACCTCTCACGCAACTGAATTTTTTACTTAAGCTCCCGATAGCAAAAGGCGCAATCACGTGTCACGAGGCAATACAACTTTACCGACAATTCCGAATTGCGGAAATGTTGTCAGCCCTGCTTTTACGCGTCTTCCGAGACTTAACTTACCCTATGATTTTTATGATTTACGCTTGTTACGCCCTCTCTGAGCTTACGACGTAAGTACATTCAATGCGGCCCTAAGACTCGTTTATTACCATCTTTATCGCTCTTACGGCATTGGCCGCGACCCTGCCCTGCCGGACGCTCCAAGGGAGATAGAGTCAATTGAACAAAACGAGGAGTGCCAAATTTTCTGGAACTACGATTTTCGGACAGCAGTCTCCGTTGCACACTCGAGGCCTGTCATTGTTCTCCAAGAGGATCCTCGTATGAAGGATTTCTGCTGAATATGTTTGAAATAATTGATAAGTGGTTACTGAAAATCGTCCAGGGATCGCCTAGAAGCAATAGAGGCATAACGACCGTGCCGAAAGGTGAATGGCCCCTGGGTGAGGTGTCTTTAACGGTGATTCTGGGATACCGGGTGACCTCTCAAGAGTATGCAGCCTTATCCTTGCATGCGAGGCTCTACAAGGATGGATGAACTTCTTTCCCTAGCTGCTTGTGGAAACAACAATGACATCACCAAACCACGAAAAAGTTGTAGATTCGGTTCAAAACGATCAAACGCGCAGAGCACCCGACAATGGGTGGGAAAACAGTGCCGACCACCCTAGAGTTCGGGGTACTGCAAATAATTCACATGGAAACACGTTGATGAACTAGCGAATCCTCCAAATTAAGAAACAACCAGAGCATGAGAACGCTTTGCATCAGACATTGCAAAATCAACATGCCTAAAATTGATATGTAACTAAAGCGCTTCCCCAACCGCTGCTTGAACAAGCTGTAGACGAAGATGAGGAAGCGACATTAGGACTAACCGCGGAAAGCCGGCACCTTCTGCGAGATGACCGCGATTTTAGGGCATTGAGGAACATTGACATGCAGGTTTCTCCTATGCCCCAAGATCTGGCTGAAATAGATGCCTCCTTTCTTGAGGATATCTCGGAGGAGTCTGACCTCTGGACCATCAATTGCTGAGTTTATGTAGCTGCGAGAGCTTTGGCTGATTCAAATCGAAGGCTGAAACCGACGATGGATCAAAAGACCAAAAGACGCTTGCATCAGAGGCGTTTTATGAGCATATTCTGGGTGCATATTGACCCAACGTTCATGTAACCTCTGCATGAATCCTCTTCGCGCCTGAACTTCTTTGCCAGCAGGTAAGGATGTCCCTCCGGAGTTAGTCCGACCACTTAAATCTATGTTCTCGCCTTTGTCCGGGGCCATTGCCTGGTCGTCGCCTGGGTTCGGTCCTATTGCCACTCCCAAGTGAACCATGGCCTCCATCGGAGAGAGGCCTATTGTGGGTGGCACTGCGTGATACTGGTGACGTAACCATAATTCGTTGCGTTGGGGAGTTAGCCCAATGCAACGTGGCTGACTTATTTTTTTAATAATTTTTTTTGTAATAATGATAATTTTTTATTATAATAATACTAATAATTATTATTACTGATAATTGTACTCGCTAACACACCACCTATGAAGTAAATGGCGCGTCTTTTAGTGGTTTCCCGTTAGGCCCAATCCACATGGATCGATGGATGGATGGATTAATTAATGAGTTAATAGATGAATGGATTGATGAATGAATTGATGGACGGATGGATGAATTGTTGAATGTATTGGTGGAGGGACGAATTTTTGGATTATCTTTTGATGTATTTATTTTGTTGTTCGTGATATAGTATCTTTTCTTCGTTTTGAAATTCTCGATGGACTCGTTTGTGCTTCTGTTTGCAATCCTTCTCTGGTAGTCTTCTTGGCCTAAATCCTCTTCTTTCTCAGTTTGCGAATGGTCGCTTCGATTTCTTCCTCTCCTTCCTCTTCCTCGAAGTCGCTCAAAATCTCGGCAACATTTGCGCTGTTCTGCCCGTTGCAATGCATGCGAATGACGGAACATTTCAGTTTTGCCTTCCTGCAATACTTCCTGCATGCTAAGCCGCATCCTCTTCTGAGTTTGCAGGAGATGATATCCCCATTCTTCTGGATTCTTCTGAACGCCATACCAAGTTTGAATCTGATGGCAAGTTCGGAATGAATGTTGTCGTGCTGCTACGGTAATAGAATAGGTTAAAGAGAAGCAAGATTGGATTTGCTTTTTGTCACCGGTTGAATCACAACGACACAAGATCCTGCTCCTAAAGCTCTTCTCAAATTCCTCTCCTGCACATGTAGAAAAAGATGCTTCTGATCATGTGGCTACAGGAAGGAAGGGTTGAAATTTTCTATAATTTGCATGAATTACAACAGGCAGGACTGCGCAAAGGTTGCCGAGATTTCGAGCGACTCCGAGGAAAAGGGAGGAGAGAAAGAAATCGAAGCTAACATCAGCAAACTCAGGAAGAATAGGATTCAGGAGAAGATGAAGAACCACTAGAGAACGATTGCACAATAGAAGCACATACGGGTTAATCGAGAATTTCAAAACGAAGAAAAGTTACCAGATCACAAACATCAAAATGAAAGCACCAAAAGATTATCCAAAAATCCATCCCCCCACCGATACATTAATCAATTCATCCATCCATCCATCAATTTATTCATCAATCCATCCATCTATCAATTCATTCATCAATCCATCTATCTATCCAACCATCCATCCCTCCATGTAGGTTAGACCTAATGGAGAAACCACAAAAAATCGCTGTTCCATTTACCTCATAGGGGGTTTGGAAACAAGTACAATTATCAATAATAATAATTATTACTATTATTATTGTAAAAGCAACAATCGCCCGAGAACTCCGACTCTTGCAGTCAGCTACGTTGCATTGGGCTAACTCCCCAATGCAAAGAATTACGCCGTGACGTCACCAGTATCGCGCAGTGCCACCCACAATAGGCCTCTCTCGGATGGAGGCCATGATTCAGTTGGGAGGGGCAATAGGACTGAACCGAAGCAACCACCAGGTAATGGCCCCGGTCAAACGTGAGAACATCGGCTTGAATGGTCGGACTAACTCAGGAGGGACATCCTTAACTGTTTTCAAAAAAGCTCACCGGCGCGAAGAGAATTGATGCAGAGGTTACCTGAACGTTGGGTCAATATGCACCCGCAATATGCTCACAAAACGCCTCTGTATTCAAGAGATCAGGTATCCTTTTTGCCCAAAAAACGGTTATGAAGCTCTTTATCAGCAAGAGGAAGAGCAACATCCTCCAGCGAACATACCACCCGTTCCAGCAAGACCACCTTTGCAGATAGCCGATAGTGCCAGCATGAGAAGTAGGTGATGAAAAATCCACCAAAAAGTCTTTCTCAGGATGGGCAAGTTAGCTGAAGCTAATATTGCGCTCCCCAAAGATGTTAAACTCTGGAATCTGAACTGTGTAGTTGACAAGAAGGTGGTCATCCTGCTTAGCGATAATAGAAGTAACGATACTTCAGTACGCCTGAATAAGACTCGGGAGCGTATTGCACAGCTTCAGTTTAAAATTTAAACTGCGAGACGGCATGCATAAAATGTTCAGTGCGTGATTAGCTACATAACATCAAATACAAAATTCACTCCCAAAGTTAGGGCACTTGCTCGAAACTTAAGGAAAGCAAATCACACACTGAGCAAGTGTAAACTGTTGACCATCAAGCAGCACTGGACGCAAAAAATAAGATCTCTTTCAACAGCGAAACAGCGCCTTGCACATAATCCTCGCACACAACATAAAGGACGGGCAAAAATAAACATGGAAAGCGGCACGATTACCCCATTGACCAAGAATGAAATCAGGGAAGTTCCAGTAGGCAGCAATCGCCCAATCGTTAGAAATTTTAAAGTAGAGCTCGTACACAAGCCTTTTCGTGCTAGGTCCACGTCTCCTACCAGGTTCATAGCTCCACCAGCTACGCTTCCCTTTTCTGACATATTTGGATATGCACTTGACAAACTTCAATTTATTCGGCTCATATCCGACAGAAATTGGAACCGGCAATTCGAACTTCGAAGATACTCTTTTCCTGTTGATAAACCAATTCAATTACTCGAAGCACAGAATCTTTATGTGCCCATGCCAACCGAAGAACAAATTGTATTATCAACATCGGATGGTGACGTCTTTGCAATATTGAAGAGTAGTGATTATTTTTCTGGCATATATACACATATTCATGGCACTCGACATAAAGGACGGGCAAAGATAAATATGCAAAGTGGCACGATTACAGAATTAACCAAAGATGAAATGACGGAAGTTCCAGTAGGCGTCCAGCGCTCAATCTTGAAAAATTTTAAAGTGATGCTTGTAAACCAGAAGCCTCCATACCATTAATTCAAATACAAGAAAAATGAAACAATAACATATAAAATTATTTGTGATCCGATCTCGTTTGAAAATACCACGAGCAACTTGTACTTGCAAATGAGAATAAAAGGTGTACGTATTATGGTTCCTAAATTTGTCAAAATGACTCCTGATATGCCGTATACTCCGTCAATGTTTCAGCATTATAAATATCATCATCACTCTGAACGAGAGGAAGGGGGTTCTCCCTCCCGCCACAAACTGTCAAAGTGTGCAAAGGTTTTGTAACACGCGACACTTCTTTGATCAAACAATAATATTTTCATCATACCTTCACCGAAAGATCGACTTTCAATGCGTGTAGAGCGAAGCGAAAGTGGCTGAATGCAGCCGAGTTTTCTTTTCCTCCCTAGGGTGGAAAAGTGATGACTTAGCGGGATGAAGATAAATAAAACGGCTTGTGATTGGCCGAAAACATAATCTCTATATTGTGACGCGATTGTTCTCTCTCTTTCTTTCCATCTCCGTCATAATCGCACGAGCGTTGCAGCCAACTTCAAGTGACTGCTCTAACCTCTTGTCCAGTGTCAAAATATTGTAGTTGATTATTTTGAACAAAATGAATTCGGTTTGCGAACAAAGGACAATCGATCTTCGATAAAGGTATGATGGAAAATAGCGTGCACAACTCGGGTCGAAAGGCTATATGATTGCAACAAGTCGTTGCAATCATAGCCTTTCAATCCTAGTTGTGCAATACACTATTAAATCCATGTAGATGCATTAAGGAGCAATATTAGCGACCGAAACAAATTTGCTGATTGCATTCTCAAGAAAATGATTAAGCTTTGAAGAAAACAGTTGTATGTTATACATTATAGCTGATTCTTTTAAATTGTCCCAGGAATCAGTTGAGGTAACCAAATAAAAATAATTTATGAAATACAAATATGAATATCTCAAAACAACAAGCTTATTTATTATCTACGTCATAACGACTATAGGATACATCTAATAAATCAATCGAATGAGCAATGGTTACACTTTTAATAAGATTATATTTTAACGCACTATGGAGTCTTTCGCTAATTGGAAAAAACGAGGATCGTTTATACTCTGGTCTTTACCTTGATTTCCACCCTTAATTCTATTGTTGAATATAACACAATAATATATCCATAATTTTGATAACCTTTTTAGGCTTTCGGCAAATAAAAATTTGTCCGAAGTTATGTTACTACAAGCAGTTCATCATATACCAACATTCTTTTTAAAAAAATAATCCCAGTTGTTTCTTCTTGCAGAGTTAAGTTCGCAGTTCGACTGTCAATCTAATGGCACCCCTATTCCTGGTGTTCTTTGTGGCGTCCCATCTTCTTCTTCTGACATAGAACATTCTTGTGCCAGGTTCAGGTCTCCTCCTGCCAGGCTTACAGTTCCATCGACCCGGCTTCCTTTTTCTAACATACTGGAATATCGACCTGACCAACTGCAATTTATTTGACACTCCACCAATAAGAATCTGCACCGGTGATTAGAACTTTGAAGATACGCATTTCCTGCAGATGAACCAATTCAATTATTTAAAGGAGAGAATCTCTATGGGCTAATGCCAACACAAGAACAAATTGTGTTATCAACATTCCATGGTGATGCCTTTGTAATACTCGAGAGTACTAATCATCTTTCTGGAATATATACGTATAAGAATCCCATTCACGCTAAAGGACGGCCAAAATAAACATGGAAAGCGGCGCGATCACCCTACTGACCCCAGATGAAATCAAGGAAATTCCAGTAGGCGCCCATCGCTTAATCAGAATGAATCATAAAGTAGAGCTTGTAAACCACGATTCTCCGCACTATTAATTCAATTTAAATATATATATATATATATGTTATTAAATATTCGATACGAGTAATTGTCCTTGTGATAGGTGCTCTCGGAGGTGCGAAACTATCACTGGTTCGTAACCTTAACAGATTCTCCAAGACGTGTTTTCACGGCACTTTTTAGTGGAATATTGTGTTCCAAGTCGTCAATGACATTCATGCCCATGCGTAGCGCTTCTTTACCGACTACACGTGCACCACGAGTCAAGAACGGCAGAACACGACGAAAGAGTCGACCGAAAAAACTGTCAATTCCGTGTCCTCATTGGTAGGGAGATCCAAAATAAATTTGTGAAAGTCATCCTCCACCAATCTGATTCGTGTAATAATTGTCATATAGAGTCAATTTTCGTTTGATGAAAAATACGTCGCAACTAGTCTATTCGTTTAAAATGAAGTGTCACTGTCAGCGATCCAATCTCAAATGGTATCGAAAGTCTGTTGGTAACAGCATTTCAGATGCAAAGCCGAGAATGCGCGAGATTTTTTCGCTGATTACAAGAAAATGGCTACCAACTCGTTTACAATCATCGTTACAAAATGTTTCCACCGTTACGTACTTATTGTTTAGCTGGTCACGTTTTAAGCGGACGTGTTCGCTGACTTCTAGCGTACTATTAATTACACGCACTAATTCATTTACAGAGTCGTAGACATCCGACCGAAAAAATGCTACTATTGGTTTTAACCAACTACCAGTAAGAATTTCTTGTCTTTTTGGCACCATTTTATAACCATTTTTAGGTAACTCACCTTGAAGCTAATATATTCTTGGTAATTTGAATACTTGCACGATATCATTACCATTCAGCTGATCATCAGTTTGTTTGTCGAAGAAATCATACTTTTGCTCGGGAAATGCTGGAACTGGATCTTCATTGAACATGAGAACAAGCCGATTTTCCAATACACTTTCCCAGGGTCGTACATGAAGAAATGAGCGTGGAAATTGAATCTCCGTAAGAGCAACTGCCCAACGCCCTTGTAAACGAATTTCTTGCGGCAATTGTGTTGTAAAATGCGTGATTGTATTGTCGGGATAATATTTCATACTACTATCACTAGGTAGAATGAGATAAAACTGATCTTCATTCATTTCAGATGTTTTATTTCAGAAGCAGGTATCCAGGAATTAAATTTATCAGGATATCCAGACCACTTGACAAAAACTTTTTTTTTAAAACCTTTCTCATTTATTTGAATTACTTTTTCAACAATGAACTCGTCCTTGCGTACCTCTTTATTCTTGAAATCTGTCAATTCTTGTTCATAAAAAAGTCCATCAATGACTTCACCAGCCAAATCTTCCAACTCGTACACAACAGGCAAATATGTTCTCCACGTTATAACCCGTTTAATGAGAAACAATTCCTCACTCCATCCCGATTCATATCCTTTCCCAAAGGTGCCACGCACAAGAATGATGCGTACAACAGAACCAACCTTATAAGTATTTCGGGTTTTCCTTTTCATCGTTTTTGAAATAACGCCGTTGTAAATTTGTTCGTGCGATGGATGCGTTCTCTAGAGTAACATCAGATGGTGGTACGCCAATACTAGAATGACGTGTATTATTATATGCTGCTACAAGTAATTAAAGGATATCAATATATCTGTGAGTGTTTCCATGATTAAAGTATCGCCACATACGCTCTTTGAGAGTGCGATTAAAACGTTCGACAACTGCGGCTTTGATAGTAGGATCGCGTGCAACTCGAAACTTTATTCCACGATCTTGAAGAAATTTCTGAAAGCTCATGCCGACAAACTCGTTTCCTTTGTCAGTTTGTAGGCAGATCGGTATGCGATTATTACTTTTCTCCAGAATAGGAGTAAATGCATTTTTTACATCTGCACAAATCATCCACATTATCAATGTTATAGTGTGCTCTTCTGAAACATTTTCTGACTGGCCGATGAATATTAAAACTATCTTGACTTTTTAGCCAGTTTGAAACATCTTTACGCGACAACTTGTTTTTCGTAGCGCGTGAAAGTTTTTCGATGCCTCCGTATGACGCCTGATGTTGCGGATCATACTATAAATCCTTCAATATTTTCATTTTTGTAAACGAAAAGATATCCAAGATTTTTTTCCAGGAGTTTTATGATTTTGTAATGTAGCGTTACCAGCACAGTTTCCTCCCCATTGTTCGCCGTCGTCGTCGTCTTCGGCTGAAAGTGCCGATGTATAAAGATTTAAAGATTCACTTTGTGATTTCTTATTTGTATTGTTTCGTTTGAGTGAAGTTGACGTTTTATTAGACGAAATATTCAAAGGCCATTTATAAGATCAATAATACTTGTATTCCCCACCCGACGTCCATCGATAAAGACTATACCTTTTTTATCCCAATATAGTCTATCTTATCACCCGATTTTTGTAACTCGTCTAGTAATAATTCTGCCTTATTTTTGCATGTTTTCGGAACCGACGTAACAATATCCTCAGTATTAACGGTTGTATCGTTCACCATATAATTTGTCTCCTCCTCCGTACCATTTTGTGTGATTGGTAGAGAACAATTCATAGCTGGAACATCATTTTGCTGTTGTTGTGGAAAATGTTGAGTGATTGAGGTCTGTTGATGGAGTTGTGACAGGCGATCACTAGGCACGAGTACCATTTTTCGGGCGTGCTCCATGTAGTTGTTTACGAGGATCTTCTCAAACACGGTCGTAGTACATTTTCCAGAACATGCAGAGCCTTCCGAATGGAAAGGATCAAAGTTTCATGGTCATACTCGTGACCTGTAAGAGCTCAAATATTTTTTTTTTAATTTTACGAAAAATTTAATTTTTTATAGTTTATCCTCTTAAAGTTTTTCTGTAAGATATATACGAAACAAACTGTTTTAAATAAACTTTTATGGCTAACAATAGCTCAAAACAGAAAAAATGTGTGTTTTTCAGTTTCGTGCCCTACAACTTTTTCACTCGTAGTTTCACCTAGAAACGAAGTATTTTGACAAAACTGAAGACGATTAATTTGTCCTGAAAAAAATACCTATTGGGGCTAGGTTATTGAAATTTGTTAGTATTACTCGAAATTGCGTCTACTTTAATTAAAATCTGGAAAATTTTTCGTATAATTAACAGGTTCCAAAATACAGATACAAACTTCAGAATTCTAGTTTAATTTCGCTGTTAAACATTTTGCTCTTAAATGCAATGGAGCGGGGCAGTCTACGCGAACCCGATTTTTAAAACTTTTTTTAACAATATTTGTGGGGGGGGGTAGGACTGATATGTATTTCAATAGTTAAAATATGTGAATTATTCAATTAATTACATCATTACATTATTACGAATAGCCACTGTATACTCGGCCGCGATAGTCGTAGTTTACATATGTATAAGGAAGAAAATTTCCTAATCCACTTAACAAATTTCTTGTTATAATCATAATTTAATAAATCTAAGAATGTACCGTTTTATATATTTTTCATTAAATGCAACATTGTCGAAATATTTAATAAACAAAAAACTGATACAAGATTTTGAAAAGATTTGGAAACAATCTAAAAGACATTAAACGATTTCCAAGATTGCAGAGCATATATAAGAATTTAAACATTTTAATAGATTCCAAAGGATTTCTCATGCTTAATTGTTCACCAGATTTCGAGAGATCAATTCAATCCGCGAAGGGTAACTTGGGCTCGGAGCTGACACACGTCGTCGAAAAAGCTCTTCACAATCCCACTTATTGCACGTATAGCGCGCTAACTTTGAAATTGTGTAGGAAAGAAGACTCCTTGCATTATTAAAACTTCGTGTTTCCAGATACTAGTAAATAAAAAGAAATCTTGCTTTCTCTACATATGAAAAAAATATTTCACCTGAAAAAACCAGAAATCCAAGATAATGTTTTTAAAAAGGAGAAATGGTTTGAATTGTACCATAAAGAACTTGAGCATGTTATTTAGTGAATAAATATTATTTACTTACCAGATCTTTGGAGCACTTCAGGATCAGACATTTCGCCCTCTTGCTGTCTTCACTTACGCGATAAAAATCGCGAATATTAGATAGTGGTCTACCACCCGGTGATTTTACCACGTGCCCGGAATTCATGATAAGTTAAAATAATTTCTTTGAAAACAGTAAAATGTTTTCTTTAGAAGTATGTTAGATGTTTTAGTATGGTGATATGCCCGAATGATGCTTAAGTACTTATGTATTGACTTCAGAAGTGCACAGTGCAAGGGACAAATACCTACTGATATTTGAATTCAAGAATGAAGTCGAAGGCCACTTTGACTTCCTGGGGCCTAAGGGTGTCGCCAATTATGCATAGAAGGTGGAGAGGGATGTACAATGGGCATTATGCTTGGGATCCAAGAGCTCAAGAAGACTTTCAGGTCCATTTTAGGTCTCGTTGAAAACTTCATTGATTCTCGTGCTAAATATTATCTTGGGTACATATAGATAATTCATGGTCGTTTTTGTTATATTTGATATTTTCTGTTTTGAAAGAAGAAACGTCATATCTTTTTAAATTATCAACATTTTAAATTATTTGTTGCATTCAGAGAATTGTGAAAGACACAAGCTCGATTCGATTGAAATTTTACAGTGCATTTTTGTGAAAATATATTTCTTTAATTAGGTAGTTCTCACTGAGAGGAAGATCACTTATTTTAAATATTTTCCCATTTGACTATTAGTTTACTTTTTTTTTTTAAATCTTGAATATAAACTGTTTTTGTCGGCGCATCCCAAAAGAATGACTAGTAAATTCAAGTTCTTTGGCTATTATGCCGACAAATTGAGTGAAGAAAAAACCGTACCTTAATGAATAATTAATCATTTTCAAAGTCAGTGTTGTGCGTTAATAAGTCTGAAATCAGTATTTGCCCGAAAATTTTCTATGCAGCTTGCAGACCTAAAAATATCATGAAAAGTAAAGAAATTTGACAAGTTTCAACAACAGTAAACATTGGAGCATACTTTTTTATTGAAAGAAAATAATAGGAAAAATCCGAAAAAAACTTATGAAGGTACTTGAACTATTTCTGAACTATTTGCCCTTAAAAAGTTTTCTCAGTACAACAAATTGTTTGGTTTTTCACATAAATATACAACCATACTATCCTTCATTCCAATTCAGAAAATGTAGTGATTTAAATTTAAGGCAGTTATTTTAACTATGATAACACTATGTTCACGATGAACAGTACAGTTATTTGTTTAACATTCTATGATTATAAAATTCATGTCGGTCGTAATAATGTTTAAAATCGTAAGCAATTTATTATTATTTCAAATATTATTATCTGTGAATAATGTTAAAAAGTTGCGGTTTTTCTAAATTTTTCCACTTTTTGTCATTTTCTCACCTAATTAGTAAAGTAATAATTAATGGAATTTAACAAGCAAATTTGTTTAAGCATTATTATGGATGATGATATTTATAAACAATAATTATTTATTTAAAAAATTATTTTTGCTGAATCTAATTAATTATTAAGTCACTCGAAATAAAACATAGACGAATAGTTGAAAATTTATTTAAAAAATCGCAATTTCTAGCATTATTCAAAGAGAATATAATTAAAAAAAATAAGAAATTGTTTGAACATTTTATTTTGGATAATATTGATTAAATAGTACCTCATTCTAATTGAAAAATTGACAAAAAAATGAAAAATTTTGTTGAAAATCTCGCTACTTTTTAGCTCTATTCTAAGCGAAAATTTCTAAAAACAATAATAAATTGTTATAGAAATTCATATCAATATATAATAACCACTACAGAGTAGTATTTTATGTATTAGAAACAACATGCACTGAAAAAACCCGCAAAAAATCATAATTAGAGACAAAAACTCGCAAAACCCCTTTTTTCATTTATGGGATTTTTTTGGGACCCTATAAAACAGACTTGTGGTGGTGATATGTGAAAAGTATTATCTCATCTTTATACTATGGCTGATTGTGTAAAAAATATTTAGTTTCAACTTGATTCACTCAATATTGACGATTCTGAATAAAATTAAAAGCAAAGTATTTTTTTCTTATGAGAAATAGGTGTTAAACTTCATAGGGATTGCGTCACCGCTAAATATCATTTATTAAATTTTTTTTTTTTTTTTCGCGGATCCGAACAAATTTCCGGACGATATGCCAAAAGATTTTAAAAATATTTGTAATGCATTTTTGGGCCACCCTAAGCCCCATCCGTGCGGTTATTATAGTTTTGTTTTTTAATGCATATAACTCAAAAAATGATTTTTTTTCAATCTTATGAGACACATTTGATAAGATTTTGTTAGACGCGATATTTAAAAAAATCGCTTAAATCTTCCAAACTAAGCCTTGTTGACGTAACGACGTTTTTTTCCGTGGACTAGTTTATGAAATAATACAAATGTCTGACAAGAAAAAAGTCGAGGCTTAGATAATTCTTAAGATAAAGAATGTAGTATATATGAGATTCTGTAATAAACCACCATAAACCTATTGATAAGAAATTTTTCAGAATTAAAATACTTGGTCTTTGTAGAACAGATTGACGATAAAACAAAAAACTAAACTGTATTTTTTATTTAAATATCAATACAATTTTAAATGAATTTAAAATAAAAACGAAAGTTGAAAACTGAATTTTGTTTTATTATTATTTTCTGAAAGCTTCTTTTTCGGGAATGACGAAAAATTGCATCTAATTAATTGAGCATAATCAGATAGGTCTAGGTTTCTCTTGTCAGGCAAATTCAACAAAAAGTGCATGAGAAAGACAACATTCCACTAATAGAAGAATTTTCCTATAAAAATACTTGTGAACATTTTAAATTTGTGAATTGTTGGAAAAGAAATTGTTCATTCTTTTAATTTGTTTCAAATTATTGATCTGCAGGTTCCAAGTTACGAAAAAATGACATAATTATACATTTTCTGTACATTTGTTGCGATGTCCTTTTCCAGAATCCACATTCTATCTTGCTTTACATACTTTGTAAAAATGTAATCCTCTTTTTCTTGTTGCAGAATTAAGTTTGCAGTTTCAGTGTTTGCCTAATGGCGCTGCCATTCCTGGTGTTCCTTGTACCGGAACTTTTAATTTTCCTGAAACACGTCATTCTCCTGGCATGTTACGCTCCAGGTCTCCTCCTGCCATGCATCCTCCTGTCAACTTTGAATCGGTCGAGTTCCATCCTGCCGAGATTCAACCTGCCAAAATTCATCCCGTCGACTTTCATTCTGCTGAGATTCATCCTGCCAATTTTCCTCCTGCCGGGATTCATCCTGCCAGACCCTCTTCTCGAAAGCGCTCTTCTTCTTCAAGGCTTCCTCCTCCTACCAGGTGCTCAGTTCCACCTACCGCGCTTCCTTCTGCTGATGACCGTGGATGTATTCTGGAAAACCTTGAATTCATTCGGCTCTATTCCAAATCGGAGCCACACCGGGTATCCGAACTTCGGAAATACACTTTTTCTGCCGATACACGACTTCAATTGAGATTAGCAGATAATATCTATGAGTCTGTACCTACCCAAGAACAAATTGTTCTATCAGCATCCGATGGTGAGGTCTTAGCAATACTGGAGAGTACTAATACTTTTGCTGGATTGTATTATTATAATAAAAGAGGTATAAGACGCGCGAAAATAAACAAGGAAGGCACGGTTACCGTAATGAACCCAGAAGAAATGAATCAAGCTCCAGTTAGTTCCCAACGTGCAATTACACGATTTCACAATGTGAAGCATTCGCAACTCGTGGAAACCGCACCGAAAGAAAGTTTTTTTTTTATATTTGAGAAATCGCTTCTCTTACTTTTTTACTTTAATTCAAAGTACACATTTGCTTGCAAGCGCTTAGTTATCTCTGTATCATTCATTCGCTTTAAGAATGTGAATCAATTGGCATGGTCCACACGTGTTCTGCACGTTCGGCCCTAATACCTTTTACTAATAAATAAATGTTGTTATTCGTTTTTGAAGTGCCTGGATTCATTTAATCTTTCAAGTGGACTCGCAGGTTGTAGGTCGCATACATTAATAATGAACTGAATTTAATCCTGCAATCGTAGAGCAGCGACGGAACTCTACCGGATGTTTTTAATAGTGAAAAGGTGTGCGAGCATTTTTCAATAGTGGTAGTGCGATACAGGGTCCTACAGCAGATACCCAATCTACACTTGATTTCCTTTCGCGAACGTTTACACTGCTTACTTTATTCGGAAAGTTACTCTACGACGACCGAAAGTCTCAGTCAAAGGGACTTAGTTTAAGACTCGAACACGTTAACTATTTTGAATTTTAACTTAAAAGACGCGACTTAGTCAAAGTGCTTCTTCGGTCACAATGAGATATAAGCCGTTACTATGTAAAAGCTGTTCGTTAATCGTAGATCGAAGTAAACAGTATGACTGCTGACAACCCAAGACAATTGGCAAGGGTTGTGCTGGAGTTTATATAGACCTTGGACTTTGGAAAAGTCACATTTCTCCGCTTTCTTGAAGAGGCACGTTTCTCCGCTTTCTTGAAACGGCACGTTCGCTGATATTGATATTTCGCGATGAGTGAGTTAGATGAATAATGCATCCGCTTGCCTGAAAGTCTTGGTTTTCGTATTGACTCACGCGTTTAAACTCTCGTCCTCTCATGAACAGTTATTCTCTTCCCTACTTATCCTTCTTTTGTATGTATGTAGTCAGATGCTTTTTGGTTATTCTCTTGTCTGACCACATACAGGTTTTTCCACTGAGTGGGTTATACATTTATAGCAATTATGATACATATATTTGTATTGATAAGGTTATTATTTTAATTTACTCACACGAGTGTATTTATACTTCATCTGTTTGGTTTTGACTTTGTTATTGCTGTTTTAAATTATCAGGAACATAAATACATTCGTATGGTAATAGAAATGAATTATCATTATCTTATAGCGGTAGAGTTTGTAATTACATTCTCAGTAATCGAGCATGGTTAACTTATCGACATTCTCTGATTTCTTATCCGGCCATGGCAACACTTTAAGTATCTTGTGGTTTTTGACTTACCGACCGTAGCATAGTTTCCATAGTTATGTTTAAATTCAGAGGAGATTTGTAAAGTGCTCGTTTATAATTAGTAGCGTTATCCTATATCACGTGCGATGAGGAAGATTATGCTTAGTTATTGATGTTACATAAAATTTATGAAATTTTGGGATGTAAAATCATTCATTTCGCGATAATCTCAATCAAATTTAATTGACTTTTATTATGATTTTATAGACCCACTGCGGTCAGATACAATGGTCCTGCAATAAACAAGGCGTGACTGGTTATGCAATACTTACTTTTGCCGAACACCTGTTTTTCAAATCTTATTTTCTCATATTTTTCGCGATTTCGATCGACGAAAAATTCGCCATTCTGTTTTCTTTTAAAAACTTCTGTGTCCCACCAGGGTTACCAGTTGTAACATCATTCTTTACTGAGCATTTAATTTAAATTTTCTACCACCTGAAATTTATTCACAAGAAAGCGGATTATTCGACAATTTAATGTATCCTGTTCAAGAAATTGGTCCTGAGTATACACGTCGGTATCAATCTTGGGAGGAGGATAAACCTGAAAAGAATTAATCTATTATTAACAACTATACTAAAAGAAACTTTTTCTGTGACTTTTGGTTCCCACTTATCCTTAAATTGGACTCCACTTTTCTCTATTTTTAGCCCTGGAATTTAAAATAAATCTCTACCAAAAATTCTTTGCAAATGCAGTTGTCCTCGTATTCAGGGTAAAGCGTTGCTCTTACTTGAAAAGTTTTCATAATTGTGATTTCACTTCAAAATGCTATAATCATCAAGGGAAATGCAGGTACACAGAAGCGAAGCCAGAATCACGCATATAGTCGTGATTTCTTTGGAATGGTCACGCTTGATTAGACCATTTTCTCTCTACTAATTTATCCTACGCATCTACTCTTTTTGTGTTGTCGATCAAATTGATTTTATCAGCGTTACGATTTCACGCGTGATAGCGAGCGGATTCCTAATTATTTTCCTTCCCTTTTAGAAGTACTCAGCTCCAAGTTCTCAATAATTTTTTTAGCGAGACGCCATTCTGTGCTAATTTAATGCAATATTTGCCAACCAAAGAATTGTCTTGTTTTCCTGGAGGCTTTAAGTTTCTTATGAATTGAGTATTCTTAGGCCACGTTTTTTTTTCTTTACGTGCCAGATAAAGTTTAGATAAATTGGTTCTACCTTTTATCAAACCATATTTATTTTGAGTTGGAGTAATTCATAGCTCTATGCTGGGAATTTGACTAATTCATAAGAGTCCTACAAACTTTTTTGTTAAAATTACCAATCAATTAAAAGTGAGTCATTCGTGTTCAGAACCCCTCAATTCTTATTGGTTGAGCTCCCGTATGAAAATAAGTTGAAAGACCAAAGAGTTTTAAAGGTTCTAAAGAATTTTAATATATTTCAATAATTTGAAGGTATTCCAATGAATATAGATTTCGAAAGATTTGAAAAGGATTTGAAATATTTTGGGGTATTTTGAACAATTCCAAGGAATTTTGAATAAGTTTCAATTATTGTTTAAATTTTCACAGGGTTTGAAATATTTTAGGGTATTTCATACGATTTTAAGAAAATTTTAATATAGATTTCAATAATTTGAATACGGGATTCCGGAGTTAAAAAATGTAAGGTATTTTTAAAGATTCTAAAGAATTTTATTAGATTTAAATAATTTGAAGGTATTCCAATGGATATAGATTTCAAAAGATTTGAATTGAATTTTAAATATTTTGGTTATTTTACAAGATTCCAAGGAATTTTGAATAAATTTCAATAGTTTAAATTTTCATAGGGTTTGAAATATTTTAGGGTATTTTATAAGATTTTAAGAAATTTTTAATAGATTTCAATAATGTAAAAAAGGGATTCCAAAGTTAAAAAAAATGTTTTAGGATAATTTAAAACATTCCAAATAATTTTAAATAGATTTCAATAATTTAAATAAGGGATTGCAAAGTAAAAAAAAAATGTTTTAGGGCATTTTTTAAAATTCTATAGAATTTTAATAGATTTCAGTTACTTGAAAGTATTCCAATGTATATAGATTTCAAAAGATTTGAAAAGGATTTGAAATATTTTTAGGTATTTTGAACCATTCCAAGGAATTTTTAATACCTTTCAATAGTTTAAATTTTCACAGGGTTTGAAATATTTTAGGGTATTTTATACGATTTTAAGAAATTTTCAATAGATTTCATCAATGTAAAAAAGGGATTCCAAAGTTAAAAAAAATGTTTGAGGGCATTTTAAAAGATTCCAACAAATTAAAAAAAAATTTTAATAATTTAAATAAGGGATTTCAAAATTGAAAAGTGTTTAAGGGTATTTTTAAAGATTCCATTTTTTTTTATAAATTTCAATAAATTGAACGTATTCCAATGAATATAGATTACAAAAGATTTGATAAGAATTTGAAATATTTTTGGGTATTTTTAACAATTCCAAGGAATTTTAAATAAATTTAAATAGTTTAAATTTTCACAGTGTTTAAAATATTTTAGGGTAGTTTATAATATTTTAAGAAATTTTAAATAGATTTCATTAATGTAAAAAAAGGTTTTGAAAGTTAAAAAAACGTTTTAGGGGATTTTAAAAGATTCCAAAGAATTTTTAATAGATTTCAATAATATAAATAAGGGATTCCAAAGTGAAAAAAATGTTTTAGGGTATTTTAAAAGATTCCAAAGAATTTAAATAGATTTCAATAATTTGAAGGTATTCCAATCGATATAGATTTCAAAAGATTTGAAAAGAATTTGAAATATTTTTAGGTATTTTGAACGATTCCGAGGAATTTTAAATATATTTAAATAATTTAAATTTCCACAGGAATTGAAATATTTTAGGGTATTTTATACGATTTTAAGAAATTTTTAATATAGATTTCAATAATTTAAATACGGGATTCCAAAGTAAAAAAAAAATGTTTTAGAATATTTTAAAAGATCCCAAAGAATTTTTAATATATTTCAATAATTAAAATAGGGGATTCCAAAGTTTGAAAAAATGTTTTAGGAAATTTTAAAAGATTCAAAACCATTTTTCATAGATTTAAATAATTTAAATAAGGGATTGCAAAGTAAAAAAAAAATATTCTAGGGTATTTTTAAAGATTCTGAAGAATGTTATTAGATTTCAATGATTTGAAGGTATTCCAATGGATATAGATTTCAAAGGACTTGAAAAAGATTTGAAATATATTTTTTGGTATTTCGAACGATTCAAAAGAATTTTCAAGAGCTTTAAAAAGTTTCAATACATTTCAAAAGATTTCATATGATTTGAAATATTTTAGGAAATTTTAAAAGATTCCAAACAATTTTTAATTGATTTCAATATTTTAAAGGATTTCAAATGGTTTTAAATATTTTAGGGTATTTTTAATTATTCCAATGAATTTTTAAAAGTTTTAATAGACTTCAAAAGACATTTGAAAGGATCTGAAATATTTTTGGGTATTTCAAAATATTCCAAAGAATTTTGAATTGATTTCAATAATTTCAAGAGATTTCAAAGGGTCTGAAATATTTTAGGGAATTTTAAAAGATTCAAGAGAATTCTATTTGATTAATTTCAGTAATTTAATGGGATTTTAAAGGATTTGAAATAATGAAGACTTTTTTAAAAGGTATTTTAAAGATCTTTATGAAGCTTCAAGGAATTTCAAAAGATTTGAAATATTTTAGGAAATTTAAAAATATTCCAAACAATTTTTTAATTAATTTCAATATTTTAAAGAATATCATACGGTATTAAACATTTTAGGATATTTTCAATTATTCCAAAGCATTTTCAAGAGTTTTCAAAAGTTCGAATAGATTTCAAAAGATATTTCAAAGGATTTGAAATATTTTATGGTATTTTAAAAGATTCCAAAGAATTTTGAATTGTTTTCAATAATTTCAAGGGATTCCAAAGGGTCTGAAATATTTTAGGGTATTTTGAAAGAAAAATTAAACTTTAAATTTTCTTCAATTTTCAATTGTTAAAAATTTGAATTTTCTTCAATTTTCATTAGTTCAAAATCGAACGGTTGAAAATTCAAATTTCAACAGTTAAAGATTTAACTGCTGAAAATTGAAAAAATTGACATTTGAATTTTCAACAGTTAAGATTTAACTGTTGAATATATTGAAGAAAATTGAATTCAAAATGGTCGTAAATTTTATTTTTAACCGTTCAATTTTTAGACTTTTAAAAATTCAACTCTTTAAAATTGAATAAAATTGAAAATTAAATTTCCAACTGTTGAATTTTTAACTGAAAATTAAATTGTCAATTTTCAATAGCTAAAAATTGAATTTTTAATTGATGAAAATTGAATTTTCAACAGTCCAATTTTTAACTGCTGAAAATTCAACTTTTGAAAATTGAAGAAAATTGAAAATTAAATTTTCAACTGATGAATTTTTAACAACTGAAAATTAAACTTTAAATTTTCTTCAATTTTCAATTGTTAAAAATTTGAATTTTCTTCAATTTTCATTAGTTCAAAATTGAAAGGTTGAAAATTCAAATTTCAATAGTTGAAGATTCAACTGTTGAAGTTAACTGCTGAAAATTGAAAAAAAAATTGACAATTGAATGTTCAACAGGTAAGATTTAACTGTTGAATATATTGAAGAAAATTGAATTTAAAATGGTCGTACATTTTATTTTCAACCGTTCAATTTTTAGACTTTTAAAAATTCAACTCTTGAAAATTGAAGAAAATTAAAAATTCAATTTTCAGCTGTTGAATTTTTAACTGACAATTAAATTGTCAATTTTCAATAGTTAAAACTTTAATTTTCAATTGTTGAATATTGAATTTTCAACCGTCCAATTTTCAACTGCTGAAAATGCAACTTTTTAAAATTCAGCTCTTGAAATTTAAAGCAAATTAAAACTTAAATTTTCAACAACTTTAAATTAAAACTTCAGATTTCTCCAATTTTCAGTAGTTCAAAATTGAACGGTTGAAAATTCAAAAGTTAAAAATTCAACTGTTAAAAAAATAAACTGTTGAAAATTGAAAAAAAATTGAAAATTGAATTTTCAACAGTTAAGATTTACCTGTTGAATATATTGAAGAAAATTAAATTTAAAATGTTCGTAAATTTTATTTTCAACCGTTCAATTTTTAGACTTTAGATAATTCAACTCCTGAAAATTGAAGAAAATTAAAAATTAAATTTTCAACTGTTGAATTTTCAACAACTGAAAATTAAAATTTCAATTTTTAATAGTTGAAAATTAAATTTTTATATTTGAAAATTCAATTTTCAACTGTTGAGTTTTCAACAACTGAAAATTAAAATGTCAATTTTCTCCAATTTTCAGTAGTTCAAAACTGAACGGTTGAAAATTAAAATTTCAACAGTTAAAAATTCAAGAGTTAAAAATTCAACTGTTGAAGATTTAACTGTTGAAAATTTTTAAAATTTAATATTTAATTTAGTGAATTTCGTATTAAAAACGAGTTTGTCAAATAATGTTTCAGGAAAATAATAGTTATCGAATCAACTTTCAGTAGGGAATGTATAAGGTTAAAAAAATCCCAATTCTGACCATGTCCTTGTAAACGACCTTTAGAAAAAAATTGATAACTTTGAAATTGTTTACTTAACAAATGTTATATAGAATTTTCTGTTTTAACATCAGTACGCATCGATTTTAGGTAAAACTTGAAATTTAGATTTAATCCTAATTAAAATTCTTTTTGGTTTAATTAAAATTAAAATTATTTAACAAAAACATGTATTTACAAAAAATATTAAATATTTCTAAAATAATTTTTTAAATCGAACCCAACCTAACAAGACTATAAAGAATGTATCAAGGAATAAAATTAGTTTCGGTTCATTCGGATTGGATAAGAATTTCAGTTTTCACTAATAATGAAGCTAAAAGGCAAAAATCCATATAATTTTTGTTAAATAAACAATTTCAACCTGAACCTTTTTTTCTAAAACACCATTTTCAACGACTTTATTCATAAATTATTTTAAAAAAATTGCTCTAACTCTAATTTAATCAAAATAAATAAATTCATTTTTTGCGTCTAAGGGGCCAACCATAAATTAAGTAACGCAATTTTTGTAATGCTTTTTCCAATTTTTTTTCTAGTTTTCCTCCATAAGTGATCAAAATCCCTATTTTAATTATCGCAGGATTCAAACAATTTTCCCTATTTCCGGGTTTCCGCTTAAATTGAATAAAATAAATTTAATTAATTTAATGAAATCCCAAATGTAGTTACCGCTTTCATGTTTTGCACGGCAGTATTATCTTTTTTTCGTTCCAAATTTTATTATTTGGTTGAAAATTTAATTATTTTGTTCAAGTTATCCTTTTTCGTTGAAAATTCAACTGTTTTCTTGGAAATTCGTCTTTTTGGGTTGAAAATTCAACTATTTTAGTAGAAAATTCAACCATTGTGTTGAAAATTAACTTTGTTGTTGAAAATCTATATTTTAGTTGAAAATTCATTTTTTTGGCTGAAGATTTATCATTTTAGTTGAAAATTCATTTATTTGGTTGAAGATTTCTTGAAAATTCCTTGTGATTTTTTAAATTACCGTAATATCTTTTGGAATCTTCTGCAATCCCTTCAAATTATTGAAATTTTCTTTAAAAAATGCCTTGGATTTTTTTTAAATACACTAAAATACTTACAATCCCTTGAAATATTTTGAAATGACTTTAAACATGTTAAAACTCTTAAAAATTCCTTGGGAGTTTTAAAATTACCGTGAAATCTTTTGGAGTCCCGTCAAATCATTAAAGTATATTAAAAATTCTTTGGCATTCTTTTTCAATAAACTCAAGTACTTTAAATCATTTAGAATATTTTGAAATGCCTTTCATCTTCTTAAAGCTCTTAAAAATTCCTTGTGATTTTTTAAATTACCGTAAAATCTTTCGGAATCTTTTGGAATCCCTTCAAATTATTGAAATTTTCTTCAAAAAATGCCTTGGATTTTTTTTAAATACACTAAAATACTTACAATCCCTTGCAATATTTTGAAATGCCTTTAAGCTTGTTAAAACTCTTAAAAATTCCTTGGGATTTAAAAAAAAAACAGTAAAATCTTTTGGAATACCATCAAATTACTCAAATATATTAAAAATGCTTTGGCATTTTTTTAAAGACGCCAAAATACTTTAAATCCTTTGAAATACTTTGAAATGCCTTTAAACTTGTTAAAACTCCTAAAAATTCCTTGAGATTTTTAAAATTGCAGTAAGACTTTTGGAATCCCTTCAAATTATCGAAATATATTAGAAATGCCTTGGATTTTTCTTAAATGCACTAAGATACTCACAATCCTTTGAAATATTTTGAAATGCCTTTAAACTTGTTAAAACTCTTAAAAATTACTTGGGATTTTTAAAACACTGCAAAATCTTTTGGAATCCCTTTAAATTATTAAAATATATGAAAAATTCTTTGGCAGATTTTCTTAAACTCAAGTACTTCAAATCATTTAGAATATTTCGAAATGCCTTTAATCTTCTTAAAGCTCTTCAAAATTCCTTGTGATTTTTTAAATGACCGTAAAATCTTTTGGAATCTTTTGGAATCCTTTCAAATTATTGAAATTTTCTTCAAAAAATGCATTGGATTTTTTTTAAATACACTAAAATACTTACAATCCCTTGAAATATTTTGAAAAGACTTTAAACTTGTTGAAACTCTTAAACATTCCTTGTGATTTTTTAAATTACCGTAAAATCTTTTGGAATATTTTGGAATCCCTTAAAATTATTGAAATTTTCTTTAAAAAATGCCTTGAAATTTTTTTATATGCATTAAAATACGTCCAATGCCATGAAATATTTTGAAATGCCATTAAACTTTTAAAAACTCTTAAAAATTCCTTGGGATTTTTAAAATTACCGTAAAATCTGTTGGAATCCCATGAAATTACTGAAATATATTAAAAATGCTTTCGCATTTTTAAAAATAAACTAAAATTCTTCAAGTCCTTTAAAATATTTTAAAAGTGCCTTCAAACTTTTTAAATGTCTTAAAAATTACTTGGGATTTTTAAAATTACCGTAAAATCTGTTGGTATCCCATGAAATTACAAAAATATATTTAAAAATTTTTGACATGTCTTTTGAAGAAACTAAAGTACTTCAAATCATTTAGAATATTTTGAAATGCCTTTAAACTTTTTGAATCTGTTCAAAATTCCTTGGGATTTTTTTTTAAATTACCGTGAAATCTTTTGGAATCTTTTGGAATAACTTCAAATTATTGAAATATATTGAAAATTCCTTGGAATTTTTTCAAATACACTAAAATACTTCCAATCTTTTGAAATATTTTGAAACGGCTTTAAGCTTATCAAAGCTCTTTAAAATTATTTGTGATTTTTGAAATTACCGTGAAATCTTTTGGAATCTTTTGGAATCTTTTGGAATCCCTTTAAATCCTTCTAAATATTTTGAAAGTTTTTAAAACACTTGAATATTTCTTGAAATCTATAAGAATACCCAAAAATATTTCATATACTTGAATATTACATCAAATTATTGAAATCAATTGAAAATTCCTTGCAAACTTCAAAAGTACCTTAAAATCTTTAAAATCCTTTGGAATCACTTTAAATTACTGAATTCTTTAGAAAATAATAAGGTATTTCAAATCTGGTATAAAAGATCCTATAAAATCGTTCCATAAACATCGAAATTATAGTAAATTTTTTTAAACACCCTAAAATTGTTTGAAACTTCTTAAAATCATACAAATTTGTCAAAATCACTTCAAATTTTTCAAGCTCTTCAAAATTACACAATATTTTTTTAATTACCGTTCAAATTTCAAAATCTTCTGGAATCCCTTCAAATTAATAAATTATATTAAAAATGCCTTGGAATTTTTTTAATACACTGAAATACTTTAAATCCTTCAAAATATTTTGAAATACTTGAAACTTTTAAAAACTCTTGGAATTTCCTTGGGATTTTTAAAAATACTCTGAAATCTTAGAAATCCCTTTAAATTATTGAAATCTGTTAAGAATTTTAGAAATCTTTTAAAGTCCCCTAAAATATTTAAAACGAATTCAAGAAATTTCATAAATACCAACAGACCTGAATTCAATTAATTTAAATTATTTCATTGAAAAGTAATCTCTCTTTTGGTTGAAATTTCAACTATTTTATTAAAAATTCAACCATTTTGTTGAAAGTTTGACCCTTTTGCTTGAAATTTCGTCCCTCTTGCTTAAAATTTCATCTTTTATGGTAAAAAATTCTACTGTTTGTTTGATAATTAATTTTGTTGTTGCAAATTCATCTTTGTAGGTTGTAAATTTAATATTTGATAAAAGAATTCAACTGTTTTGTTGCAAATTTAATTTTGTTGTTGAAAATACATTTATTTGCAAATACAAATGTTTGATCTAAAATTAAAATTTATTATGATGAAAATTCAACTATTTGGTTGAAAAATCATCTTTCTTGGTTGGAAATGAACTTTTTTGGGAAATTCATCTTTTCGGGTTTAAAAGTGAAATATTGTTTAAAAACGTTTTTTTGGCTAGAACAGTCGAATTCTTTATTTGAAAATTCTTCTCTGTTGGTAGAAAATTAATTTTTGTTGTTGAAATTTCAACTATTTTATTAAAAATGCAATATATTTCGCTAAGCGTTTTATATTAAATTAAATATGGTACCTATACATTATTTTTATTTAAAAAAATTTATTCCCTTATTTTCTGGTTCTAAATATTGAATATATCTTCTTTTTACAGACTCCTTGCTCAGACAATAAAGACTTCGCAAATCTTCGGTTTCACGCTGGTCCACCCTACGAGGACATCGCCTTCAAAATCGTCAACAGGGAATGGGAATACTCGTACAAAAGAGGTTTCCGGTGCCAATTTCACAATAACATCTTCCAACTTTGGTTTCACTTCAAACGATATCGTTATCGAAGATGAGGATTTAAAAGTTTGTACAAATGTAAATACGTTTTCAGTATCTACTTTACTGTTTTCCAACAATCTGCTAGTTTCTGCTACTCTTTTGACATATATTAGCAATTACGTTAATTATATTTAAATGCTTGATGCAATAGGTTTATAAATGGTCGTAACCTAAATTTGGTTTACACCATATACCCGTATAAAATATCTGCAGAAAATTGCGTCAATTTAATGACATTAGCTTTCTCATTATCGACTTTTCTCAAGCTATTAATATGCGCGACAATTTATATGTAGGGTTACTACATAATTTAGAAAATTGTAATTTAAATTTCGCAAAAACTTGCAAATTTGAAGCTATTTATTAAATTTTAAATGGACGACTTTCAACTTTTTTATTTGTATTTTAAAAGATCGAAAAGTATTTGAAAAAAGTGAGATAAGCCTCGAAAAACCGGGAAACTGATGAAAAAAATTATTTTAGAATTGAAATAATTTTATAGAAATAAATTAGTTTTCAGTTAGAATTTAGTTAATCTTTACCATATTTTATCATTTAGTAACATACAAGTGTACAAAAATAAAATTATTAAAAAAATCCAATGTTATTACTCCTTAAACAATTATTTATTAGGGCGTAGCGTAAAATACAAATTTCAGAAAATGAAGGGCCTTTTAAGATCATTCTTTTCAAAGAAATATTTTTGATATTTTTCAAAATCAGTAGGTATTTTTAATTTAACTTAAGACTGCACTCCATGAAAAATATAAATCATCATTATCAACCTTTAAAATCCCTAATTGGGTAGCTTTTTTTTTAAATAAAATTTGTTTTCAATCCCTGGTGGAAGTTTTTTTTTCACAAATAATTAGAAAAAACTAAATGATTTTTACAGGAAAATACGAAGAAATACAATACATTACAACAAAAATTACAGGCTACAAATGATTTTTTATTTTCAAAAATTAATTTTAAGAGAAAAGAGAAAAATATTTTAAAACGTATAAAATTATTTCCTAAAATTTCGTAACAGAATGTAGAGAATTTAAATTTTGAATGATTACAACATTTGAGAAAAAATTCTTGTATTCAGAGGGTAAAAAAAATTTCTTGAGGTTCTTAGGAAAATTTAAAATTATTTTTTATTTTGAAAAATTAATTTTAAAAGAAAATTGAAAAAGATTTCAAAATAAGAATGTGGAAGATTTTAAAGCAAATTTTTTATTTTGCAGAACAATTTGAAAAAAAATTTATCAACAATTTGAATCATTTTAAAAGATATTTAATATATTTGAAAAAATATCTCAATAACTTAAAATTTGAAAGATTTCAACAAATTTAGAACAAAGTATAGATTTTTGAAGATTTCGAACAAAGAATTAGAAGCTTTTTAAGGATTTTGAAAGGTTTCAAAATAATAATAAAAAATTTGTAAGATTCCTCGGAATATTCAAAATGATTTTTAGAAAATTTAAATAGAATATTTACAAAGATTGAAAAACATTTCAAAAGATTTCCTAAATTAAAAAAAAAAGCATCTGGAAGGTTGGAAGCAGTTTATTTTAATTTGCAGGCTTTATAAAAAAATTGAAATCATTTTAAAAGATATTTAGAAGTGTCGAATAATTTAAAAAATAATTTTAAATTTGAAAAGATTCCAAAAATTTCAAATAAAGTCTATGTTTTTGAAAATCTCTAAACACAAATTTGAAGCTTTTCAAAGGTTTTAAAATAATAATCAAATGTTTGTGAATTTTCAACCAAGAAATCAAACTGCGCATGCGCGAGAATTGTTTCGCACACAGTCTGCTCAAATAAGGTCCTTTAGGCACCATTTAGAAGCATCAAAAGTTCAACTTTTGAAGTGGGTGTTGCAAAAAATCAGTTATTCGTTTCTGTGCTACGAAGTTATTGTATTTAAAGTCTTGTAGAATCTGGAGGACTGTTTATACAAAATTGAATCCTTGTCTAGAATTTTGTCAAAATCTGCTGAATACAATTCAAGGCAATTTATTTTAAATTTTGAATGATTTTTCGAAATTTCAAGAAAAATTCGAGTCAGATAAAAATATTCCAAAATCTTTTCTAATTTTCTCAAGAATATTATAAAATTTATTTATCAAATATTATAAAATTTATATAAATTTAAAAATAAAACTGATAATACTTCTTTTCTTGTAAGTAATTTTCATATTTGTATGACTACAAAAAATATTTAAAAATCATTCAGTGTTGCATCAAAATATTGTTTTATTTATTTCTATGTTTCTATTTATTTCTGCTACATGGGGGAGGTGGGGGGTTAAAAAAGGTAGAAAATAACGTTACGCAATATGTGAACGATCCCTTACCACAATAAAAATTGTTGCTTCAACCAAACGAAAACAAATCAAAATTTTCAAGAAAAAAAGGTTAAAAGTTGAAAAAATAGTAGCACCTATAGTAACTCACCGAGAGGTAGGACTTCACAAATTGCTGAACGAGAAGATAAACACTATATTTGACCAGGAAATTCAATGCCACTGAAATTTCACTCGCGACGTAATTCTCAATATAAATTAAAAAACACTTGATAGAAAAAATGAAAAAAAAATGGGGACGTCGTCCCAAGAACGAAGGCTCAGCGACACCGCAAAATCGGATTATACTATAAAGAAAATAATTCTATTAGATAAACTTTTTTTATAACTGTTATCAATTTATGAAATGAGGAAATGTAAGATTGACTCGACAAGCCAAGCCGGTAAGAAGGTGTGTATTGAAATGGATTAAAATGATTTCAAACATAGCAAAAAACGACATTCGTTTCGTTTCAAAACGTTGAGAATCTCGCCATATTTGAAATTTCTTTAATTTATTTCAATGCATTCCTTCTTACCCGGAAGGAGCAAAGAAGGGAAGGAAGCAACAACATAACCTCACTTTACCGAATGTATACAATGACAGAAAACAAATATTATAATATTTAGATGTACTTTAGTTATTTGATTAAAAAAGTCAATTAAAAAAGCGATAGAACTATTTTGTCGAGCGATTTGAACTCGAATGCGTACTATTCGAAAAATTTCTTTGTTTATAAATTAACCGCCGACAACATCACGTCGAGGACAACAAAACAAAATAGTGTCCAGTGTTGCCAGCTTGCCAATGAAATTTGAAATAAATTTTGTCGACCACGTGACCACCCTAACTGATTCAACTATTTGAATAAAAACATCTAACCATAATATTTCTATTTTATTACATAATATATTATTTGTAATAAAAAAAAATATTGTGACTTTATTACCATATTACTGCAAATAATTCCCAATTTTTTGACTAATCTATTACGCTAATTTTAGAATTGACTGTCCGGATGCAATAATGGGACGAGCTTTTGAAAACGCTAAAAAGTACTGTCCAAGCGTTTCGTGATTTTAGTAGTAAAATTAATTAAAAAAAAAAAAATAGTAAAATTCATATTTTGGTGTGGAAAAGTCAACTGAAATCTTTTTGGTATGAAAATCAAACTAATTTTGAAAAAATTGGTCTTTTTGATTTAAAAATTCATCTGTTTCAGTAGAAATTTAATCTTTCTTGGATAAAAATGCAACTATTTGGTTGAAATAACGTGAAGAACTCAGATACCATTTTTAACTTCAACCCAATAAAAAAATCTAACTAAGTAGAATTTTGGGTGAAAGTTCATTTTTTTATTGAAAAGGCTATTATTATATTTTTGGTTCATAATTCATCTCGTTTGGTTAAAAATTCTATTATTTGGTTTAAAATGTAATTATTTTGTTAAAAATGTAACTATATTGTTAGAAATTAATTTTTTAATCGAAAATTAAACTACTTCATGAAAATTCATTATGATAAAAATTCGTTTCATGTTTGGTTGAAAATAAATATTTTTTAATCACAATTAAACTTTCACATTTTTGGTTAAAAATGAATCTTTTTTCAGTTAAAAATGTAACTATTTGGTTAAAAATTTATCTTTTTTCAGTTGAATGTACAACTTTTTGTTTGAAGATTTATATATTTTGTTGAAAATTAGTCTTTCTTAGCAGAAATTTAATCTTTTTCGTTGAAAATTTATCCTTTTTGGTTGAAAATTCAATTGTTTGGTTGAAAAATACATAGAATAGTAAGTTAAAATACCTAATTGTTTTTTAAAACCTGATTAGCTTCGTAGTTTTTCATTATACTTGAAGTTGTTTTGTATCTTCAATTAAAATTTTTTTAAATTAAATCTACAAATAATACCTATTGATAAAAAAAAATTATGTTAATTAAAATTTTCAAACTATATAATGAATTATTGAAAATATTATGCATGTTTTCCGTTAATGTTTTTCCCAAGGAAGCTATTTACCTGCGAAGATTCCTGCGAAGATATTGGAGTCCAAATGGATAAACCGTCTTCAATTGGGAACGACAATCAAGGAGCCCAGAAGCTCGCACACAATACTGTGCTTCACTCTCGGACCAAATACATAGACGTACGTCAACATTTTGTGCGTGAAGTTTTGAAGGACGAAAACATCAAGTTCGGTTACCTTCCAATCGGGAAGATGATAGCCGATGTGCTAACAAAGGGACTTGGAGATCCTAAGCATCAGGATCATATCCTAAGGATGGGAGTTTGTCCTTCATAGACTGTAGATATTATTTCTACACGAAAGAAACTAAACTTTCTAAACCTTGCTGAAAACTACTTCGATTTAATTAATTTATCCTGTTTTTTTTTTTAAATCTGTTAAACCACTGGAATAGGTAGAACGGCCGGGACATAAATATCGTATTTTTTTGGCAAAGACTTAGGCAAAATTTATACAGTTTTTGCAATGTAAAAGTTTCAGAATACATTTTATTGGCTTAAAATTATGAATTAGACCTTCAGTTTTCTGAAGGTATTTATGTGCTCAAAATGTTAAAAGAGGTTTTTAATGTAGTTAAAACAACTGTACGGTTGATAATAATTAACAGTGAAGAATTTTAATTTATTAGAAATATTACAAAAAAATGTTTATTATATATTTTAATATCATATTTCGACAAGATTACTACATTGTATCATTATTTTTTTAAATAATATAACTGATTAATGTATGAGAGAAAAAAGCTAATTTTCGGCTTACTACGAAAATTTCGACTTTTCTTTATTCAATCTGCATGAAATAAATCTGTGGCCTGTTTATATAACGATATATTATATCCATAAAAAATATAGGTAGACTGCCTTATAAACTTTTTGATTTTTATTATGAAAATCGATTCGACATGAAAGCATCATGGAAGTCTAAATTAATAATTCTATTTTATATTAAATAATATAAATATTCATATTAATTACATGCTTCCTGTTTTTTTGTGTATTAAATATTTCTATTCAACATAGGTTTCGAAATCAAAGTTTGAAAAATAATTATAAATTTATTAAATTCAAAAAGTGACATGAACTCATCGTCCAAGTCTTATTATGAAGATCATTATTATTATCTGAAAGACAATATTTTTCCAAAAGCGTAATGATAAATCAAGTTTAAGATGAACGTGTTACTGCTGCCTAGGCAGATTCCAAAACTTTACCAAGATTAAAGTGCCGGATAAAAATTATTTTTCGAATTTTGCTAACCACCAAGCAGCATTGGACGCGAAAAATAAGATTCGTTTCAACAGCGAAACAGCACCTTGAACGGCGAGTAAAGTGGATTCAGGAAAATTCCAGCTTTTCTACTCATCCTTCCCAGCTGTTCAATAATACGTCACGTGCCGTTAAATATCTCCCTTGTCGGGATATGGCCTCATCAGAAGTCCCGCAGTCTCCATTGGGCATCTGCTCGCCAATCTCACAAAGTTTTAGAATAGAAATGGTAAACGACATTCGTCCACACTCTACACTTTTCAATGAATTTAACTAGCATTATCATGTAGATTTTCTTTCTGAGGGGAGAAATCAATTTCAGTACAAAAAAAAAATTCGAATAAATATTCATGTTTTAGACTTATACGTTTCTTTGTTTTCAAGTTTATATAAGTATCATTTGCCTCAAATTCTTAAGAAAATTCAAAAGGAAATTGAAAAGGATTAAAAAAAGGTTTAATGTAAAATCAAACCCAGGAAAACAAATTTTGAAGCAAATAGTTGAATCCCGAAACAAAGAGGTGAATAAATAATATGATGTTAATGTTTTTTATCTACCTGGCCTAAAATCAATTTTTCTTGAACATTGAACATTAATTTTATAATTCGTGAAAAAAATCTCTCTAGCTCCACTGTGACCCCAACCCACGTCTTTCGGATTTCCGGTCTGATCTGAAAGACCTGGGTTCATTTCCCAGGTTTTCAATTTCAAATTAAAGAATATTTAAGGAAAATATATATAAATTTCAGAAATTTTATATTCTTGAACATGAAATATTACAACATTTTTTTCTCTTGAACTTAACTAAAATGGTGAAAATACCAAATTCATCTATTCTAAATCAGAAATAAATTGGAAACAGAAACACTCTTGCAACTTGGAAACAAAGAAATTACTTAAACTCCCTCCCTTTTAGTAAGATTAAAATGTTTGGAATAAAGAATTTCCCTCTCCACATTTGGAAGGAGATCATAAATAAAAAATTCCTACCCTTCTCCATAAGAAAAATATAAAAAAAAAAGAAATCTTCCCCACCCTAACACAATGAAAATAATAATCAAAATGTTTGAAAGAAATAAAACTCCTCCTCAGATGCATTGACACAATGATAAATCTAAATTATAATTGTATCTAAATTGCGATATCAGGTTTATCAAATTGAGTGAATATTTTTTTCTTCTTGAAACTAACTCTGATGAAATCTGTATATCTGAAAAGGTCAAATTTCACGCCTATAACCTGTGAGATTCTAATCTAATGAAGCACTAGAATATTGACCAAATACATTCTAAGCATTAGTGATTTTTTGGAATAGACAATAGAGGAAGCATTAGTGATTTTTTTAAATAATAGACAATAGAAAAAACATCAGTGATTTTTTTCAAAAATATATAATAGAGGAAGCATCAGTGATTATTTGGAATAATAGATAATAGAGGAAGCATTAGTGATTTTCTCCAATAATTGACAATAGAGGAAGCATTAGTGATTTTTTGGAATAGACGATGTAGAAAGCATTGGTGATTTTTTCAATAATAGACAATAGCGGAAGAATGAGTGATTTTTTGTAATAATAGACAATAGCGGAAGCATTAGTGATTTTTTTCAATAATAGACAATAGAGAAAGCATTAGTGATTTTTTTCAATAATATATAATAGAGGAAGCATCAGTGATTTCTTGGAATAATAGATAATAGAGGAAGTATTAGTGATTTTCTTGAATAATTGACAATAGGGGAAGCATTAGTGATTTTTTGGAATGGACAATGTAGAAAGCATTGGTGATTTTTTTTTAATAAACAATAGAGGAAAAATTAGTGATTTTTTTACTAATATACAATAGCGAAAGCATTAGTGATTTTTTGGAATAATATACAATAGGGAAACATTATTGATTTTTTGGAATAATAGACAATAGAGGAAGCATTGGTGATTTTTTTTAATAATAGACAATAGAGAAAATATTAGTGATTTTTTCTAATAATATACAATAAAGGAAACACCAGTGATTTTTTTGATAATATACAATAGAGGAAGCATTAGTGATTTTTTGGAATAATAGACAATATAGGAAGCATTAGTGATTTTTTTTAATAATAGACAATAGAGAAAACATCAGTGATTTTTTTCAATAATATACAATAAAGGAAACATCAGTGATTTTTTTTAATAATATACAATACAGGAAGCATTAGCGATTTTTTGGAAAAATAGACAATAGAGGAAGCATTAGTTATTTTCGTGAATAATTCACAATAAAGGAAGCATTAGTGATTTTTTGGAATGGACGATATAGGAAGCATTGGTGATTTTTTTTATAATAGACAATAGAGGAAACATTTGTGATTTTTTTTAATAATATACAATAGCTTAAGCATTAGTGATTTTTTTGAATAATAGACAATAGAAAAAACATTAGTGATTTTTTTCAAAAATATATAATACAGGAAGCATCAGTGATTTTTTGGAATAATAGATAATAGAGGAAGCATTAGTGATTTTCTTCAATAACTGACAATAGAGGAAGCATTAGTGATTTTTTGGAATAGACAATGTAGAAAGCATTGGTGATTTTTTTTATCATAGACAATAGAGGAAACATTAGTGATTTTTTTACTAATATACAATAGCGAAAGCATTAGTGATTTTTTGGAATAATATACAATAGAGGAAGCATTAGTGATTTCTTGGAATAATAGACAACAGAGGAAGCATTGGTGATTTTTTTTTAATAATAGTCAATAGAGAAAATATTAGTGATTTTTTTCAATAATATACAATAGAGGAAACATCAGTGATTTTTTTTGATAATATACAATAAAGGAAGCATTAGTGATTTTTTGGAATAATAGACAATATAGGAAGCATTGGTGATTTTTTTTAATAATAGACAATAGAGAAAATATTAGTGATTTTTTTCAATAATATACAATAGAGGAAACATCAGTGATTTTTTTTAATAATATACAATAGAGGACGCATTAGTGATTTTTTGGAAAAATAGACAATAGTGGAAGCATTAGTTATTTTCGTGAATAATTTACAATAAAGGAAGCATTATTGATTTTTTGGAATCGACAATATAGGAAGCATTGATGATTTTTTTTTATAATAGACAATAGAGGAAACATTAGGGATTTTTTTTAATAATAGACAATAGAGGTATCATAAGTGATTTTTTTGAATAGGCAATATAGGAAGCATTAGTGATTTTTTTAAATAATAGACAATAGAGAAAACATTAGTGCTTTTTTTCAATAATGTACAATAGAGGAAGCATTAGTGATTTTCTTCAATAATTGGAAATAGAGGAAGCATTAGTGATTTTTTGGAATAGACAATGTAGAAAGCATTGGTGATTTTTTTTATAATAGACAATAACGGAAGAATTAGTAATTTTTGTAATAAGAGACAATAGAGGAAGCATTAGTGATTTTCTTGAATAATTGATAATAGAGGAAGCATTAGTGATTTTTTGGAATAGACAATGTAGAAAGCATTGGTAATTTTTTCAATAATGGACAATACCGGAAGAATGAATGATTTTTTGTAATAATAGACAATAGAGGAAGCATTAGTGATTTTCGTGAATAATTGACAATAAAGGAAGCATTAGTGATTTTTTAGAATGGACAATATAGGAAACATTGGTGACTTTTTTTAATAATATACAATAGGGGAAGCATTAATGATTTTTCGGAATAATAGATAATAGAGAAAGCATCAGTGATTTTTTTGAATAGACAATATAGGAAGCATTGGTAATTTTTTTTTATAATATACAATAGAGGAAACATTAGTGATTTTTTTAAATAATAGACAATAGAGAAAACATTAGTGCTTTTTTTCAATATTATACAATAGAGGAAGCTATCTAATATCCAATTTTTACCTAGTAAAATCGAAAAATCAAGTTTTTAAAAAACACTGAATGAGATTAAAAAATAGGAGGGGGAATCTCGGAAATGGGACAAGATATCATAAATGAGTGAAGGAACTTTATGTAGAACTTTTTTAACGGTGCAAACTATTTTCTTATCATTTTTTCGTATTTGTTGTTGTTTGCAACGAAAACAGAAAAAATTGCGGTTTTTTGTAAACAAAGCAAAACATTTAAATATGCATAACTTCGGAAAAAAATTTGTTTCACAAATCGCAAAGATACGTATCACCTATTTTCGTATAAAAAGAAATATATTTTGTCCCCGAAAGATTCTGCGACTTCAAATGTAGAACCTGCCTGATTTGAAATAGATTCGGTCGGAAGGATTTTCGGTTTCTAAACATTAATTTTAAAGAAAATTTAAAAAGATTTTAAAACATGTCAGAAGTTCTCTATAAATTCCGAGAAAAAGTGCGCAATAAATTGTAAGAATAGTTAATTTTTTAACCAAAAAACAACGAGTTTTCAAAAAATAATTGAATTTTCAGTCCAAAATATAAATGTTCAAATTAGGAGATTAATATTTTCTGCCAAAAAACAACGAATTTCAAAAAAAATAGTTAAATTTTGCAATCAACAAAATTAGTTTGTAACCAAGTAATTCAATGTTCGATCTTTTTCTTCCTTTTTTTTCAATTTTTGTCTCTAATGAGCCGAAAAGTAATGTAGTTTGGAATTCTGTTTTTCAATTGTGAATCTTTTTCATGCTCATTTTGCATAAAACTATTCATGATAAAAATAGATTTCTTTTCGATCTTAAGTTTAAAATTTTTTTAAATAGAGACAGTAAACTCATGATTCGTTCCAATCTGAGGTTTGTTTATGAATATTTTCAGTTTTCTTTTGATTGAGTTTAAATAACTTTACCTCAATTTCTTGAAAGAAATCTTTTTATCTAAAATTTTTTAAAGAAGAATGCATTAAATATTAGCAATGTTAGAAATACATTAAAATTTTTAGATTGTTTCTATTCCTATTTGGAAAATGTAATATACTCAATAGATTGGTTCAGAATCAACTATGAATTTTCAAACAAGAAGATTTACTTTCTACCAGAAATAACAGTTTAAAAAAATATGTTAAATTTTGAACAATAAAAAAACAACTAACTTTCTATGAACATTTTAAGTTTTCTATAATTTTTCACCGCGATTTACTAAAATAATTTATAAGATTCTTTTTCGGGATTCTTCAGTTGTATCATTTATTGAAATATTTACAAATGTTTAAAATATTTTTCAATTATCTTTAAAAATAACTTTTTCAAGAGAAAAAAACATTAAAAACTTTCACCGGAATCTTGAGAAAAAATTTTATTTTCTTGAAAACTTTCGAAATCCTTAAAAAGAATAAAAAATTTCATTTCAAAATTTTCAAAAATGTACATTTTCTTTAATTTTTTTAAAAATCTTCTCAATATTAGAATTATTTTTTAAAGTTTCCAAATTATGTTTCAAATGCAATCGAGTTTTTTATGATTTTTTTTTGATTGTGCAAATTTTTAAAAATTGCCTCAAAATCTTTCAGAATCTTTTTTGACAATTTGTTAACAGTTTTTAAATATTCGCTTAACATTAATTTGAAAACAAAATTAATTTTAATTTCCCAGGAATCTTAAGAAAATGTATTATCTTGAAATCTTTTTAAATATTCTCTTCAAATTGAGTTTCAAAAAAATCATTGTAAATATTCTTAAGAAACTTAAGAAAAAACTGTTATCCTCTTCATATCTTCCAAAATTCTTAAAAAGCATTTTTCTTCGAAATCTTAAAAAATCCATATGTTGTTCAAAAATTTTTGAAATTTCAGCAAAGAACGAATTGAAAACATCCACTAAAGTCATATTCACACAGAATGCAATCTTTCAGGTCTTCGAACAACAAATTTCGAAACTTTCTAAGAATTTTGAAAGGTTTCAATGAAAGAATATTCTTTAGGTTCGTATAAAAATTTGAAAGGATTTTTTGTCCTTAAAAATTGATTTTTGGAGAAAATGATATTTAGGAATTTTAGAAGTGTTTAAGTAATTAAAAATATTTTACAGCTTGAAAAGATTTTCTAATATTTATACACTATTTATAAGAAAATAACAAATTTTTCAGAAATAGTTACATTTTCTATAAAAAGAAACAATTTTCGACTAAGAAGATTTATTTTAAACTTATAAAAAAAAACAAATAGAACAGTTAAATTTTCTACCAAAAACAAAGAATTTTCAAAAAATAATTCAGCTTAAGGGCATGCTCTATGGTGACCACGTGACCAAACCAGTCCTCGGTTATGAAATGTTTTTTGGTGTTCACCATGTCCAAACGCAATGATATATCGCTCTCCAAAGTTGGAATATAGGAAATGAGACAATAAATTGCGTTTGTATATTTAGTTTGAGTTATAATTTTTGAAGAAATTATCCGAGTAAAAAAGAAATGATTAAAATTAATTTCAGTTTTTTTTTGTGCTCACTACGTCCACACGGATTGACATATCGTGTTTAGAATTTGAAAGATTGGAATTCCTTGCCCAGGGGCTGGGAAATTGCCATAAGAGATTTCCGAACTTGATACTGCAAGAAGAAATATAGAAATCAATTAATTTTAATACTTACAATTTCCTTTTTATATATAGGGATATGTATATTTTATAATGATAATATATTATCTTTACCAATAGATATAGAAGAAACCGCTAACGCAAAACATAGCCTCGCACCAAAGATCCTCATTTTTCTCAAAGTGGAGAAAACTATTTAATGGAATTTTGTTCAGCGTAACTGACGAATATTCTGTTAAAGTAGGTTTAATATAAACCAATCTTTTTTGTATGTAGAAACAGTAAAATGTATGTACATTGTACACGTAATGTCTCTCTGTATTATATTAATTTAGAGAGGCGAGTCATACCAAGCTTTTATTTGACTTACTCTATGGATGTGCTCGTATGTAAGAATGTGACAACTAAATGATAAGATAAAAATAAAAAGTCGATCAAAATATTTTGTGCGTGAGAATTGAACCAAAATTTTCTGGAATAAAAGCGGCACAAAAATAAAGAGAAAAAATGGCATAAAATTGAAATGGGGAAAGCTAAACTGTGCTAAGCCCAATCAACCTAATTTTACAGGAGAAGCAAAAAACCTTCCTAGAGAAACAATTTACGACCGGTTAAGTAAATTACTATTTTTTTGTATAGGTCCAATGGAAATAGCGATGGCCGTAGCGCCGTTAAGCTTTCCCTGATATTATACATAAAAATACTACATAAATCTTTAAGAAAATCATCCTATAATGATTGACGACCGTCGACTTGTTAACAAAGTGGAAGATTTTATTATAATTCATTCATTTAGTTTGAACTATTTAAAATTTTTCAATATTTGGATATATTACAATACCAAATTTATAGGTAAAACTTTTAAACCCTTATTTTTTCACTGAAACAGGTGCAAAGAAGTGCGAAAAACTATGATTTTTGAATGAAACACAATTTTTTCAAAAAGTGGAACGTTTAGCTTCCTGCTTTAATTGTTTCACAGTAATAATAGAATAAAATTTTTAAGAATAAGTATGGCGCATACGAATTCTCAGAGCAGAAAGGGAACACATGACACGTGTAAAAAAATAAATAGCAAGAATTCTCATTAAAAAATGTTGATCTGATCATTGCTTTTGAAGGGAAACAAAACTTGAAACTTATCCTAATTGTAAATCAAAATCGTCGCAATATGAATTCTGCAGAAATAGAATATTGATTTAACAATATTTCATGAGGTTACAAAAGTTTAAAATAATCTTAATTTATTGATCAGAGGGAAATTGATATTCATTAATATAATGCAGAAATCGGCCCTCTTTTTGAAAATTTTGTAAAAGTTTGGTTTCTCTAGTGGATACGGTGACAGTAACTAAAGCAGCCAAAAGTTTTAACATTAAAAATAATCACACTTTTGAAAGGCTTTGAGCTAAATACCCAATCCCAAAATAATAAACAACAATCCTAAGATTAGTCGAATAAGAAATAATCACACCTTCACAAAACTCAAACCTATATCCATAATTCTACGATAATAATTAAAAACCACAAAAAAACTACCCCTGTCTCATTTAATGAACCCCATCTCAACTTTCATCAACTAAAACAGACAAAAAAATTGCAATTAAACATAATCGCATAAGTCAGCTACACAAGACGCTAGATTGTATCCCTAACTTCAAAATAATAATTAGCAATCTCAAAAAACCATCCTTGTTATATTTAACGTATCCCTTTAGTGACCTTATGCTCGCGGTGAGTAATGTCGCCGCAGAGGTACCCCGGAGAATTAGGTAGTACGAGGAATTATGACAGAACTGTGAGGCAAAAGAAGAGAGAGCCAATGGTATCACCCTGAAAGACGCATCTCTGGGAGGCGACGCTGTTCGTTGTTAAACGATAATTTCCAGATGAGATAGTAAATCTAGTTTTCCAAAGGGACATCAATCCCTCTATGCATCTCACTATGTATGGTGGAACGTTCAAGCTTTCCAACTGACAGATGATAAGTCCATGAGAGGTTGAATCGAAAGCAATCCGGTAGTCAATCGAGGGCATTGACAAGACGCGTTGATGGGCTGCTGCGTCTTTGCAGACGCACCTGTTAATTAGCAGGTTCTCTCAGCAGCCTGCTACACCTTGTTCGCGCGTGTCATTCTCTGGGTTGGACAAATTGCCTTTTTTCGGTAAGAGTATAGTGTGTCCTAACCCCAGCCACTGCGGAATGGGCGTTTCCGACTTTAAATATGAGGTGAAAAGGCGAGCCAGATGTTGGTGTGGAGAAGTAGACTTTTTGCATCAGAAGTTCTTGGTACCATCTGCTCCTGCAGCGAAAAAGTTCTTTGTGCTTCTAAGTACTTTTTTCACCTCTTCGGCACAAATTGATGGACATTCCTCCTCAGATGTTATGATGTTGTCGCAAAACTCCTTCAAGCGGGTGATAAATATATATATGGCCGATGCACCATTCGGTTCGGTTTTGATTCCTCAGGAATCGAGCCGAAGGGCATATGACAAAGCCACCGAACGCGTCCTCGGGTTGCGGATAGAGGGTCCCTGTCACTACTTTCCAACCGAGCAATTCACGCCTACCCCGAAAGGGAAACGGCTTAATGGTATAATAATAATAATAATAAACGTAGTCAAATGTCGAAATAAGTTTATCGATAAAAAATAATGCGTGATCAAGAACATATTAGCGCAAATTTTATTACTATCATCAATGTATTTTAGCTGACGTGGAAAATTGGTTTTGGACATGGCGTAATATGAGATTCAAAAAATTAATTTTTCCTCAAAAATATAGTACCGCAGTCCAAAAAATATTGATAAATAAACTATTTATAATGAATTTTTTTAGTGGAAAGTTTAACAAAATGATAGTGTACATTATTCTATCGTATTTCATACCTGGAATTAAATGAGTTATTCGCAAATTATTGAATTTCAAGTAATATTTTGATGGTTACTTTTGAGGTTAAACATATTTTTGAAAATAATTATCTCGCAAATTGAACTTTGGTTATCCATATAGAATATGTACTACGAATTATAACTTTCGATTAACGTCATTATTATAATTAATAATTGTAACAACTGAGGAAATGAATTTCGCCGAAAAATTTATTAAGAAACAAAGTTTAACACTTACTGGGCCTAAAAAGGATAATAGTTCAAAAATTTCAAAAAGTGGAAATGGCTTAGTACAAAAATGGCGTATATCTTTAGGGTAACGACATATAGACGGGACATACAACAGAAGGAATTTTCAACTTCTAGTTTCAGTATTTTATAGACTTAAGTTTTCGTTACAAATCTAAAGTACGTAGAATAGAAAAAAGCATTATTTATTTTCATATAGTTATTCGATATTTTAAGTGAAAAATTCAATGCTATTGATTCCTATATTTTTATAATAATATCAAAATTATTTTGCATGGTTATATTTTATTTAAAAATAGAATATAAAAACCCTCTATTCAACGAAAATAATTTAGGTAATTGTAAAAAAGCTTTTACATTTTTAGATCAGTAATTTTCAGAAGAATATTTACTTCTAATTGATTATCAAGATTAAGCTACATGGTTATTGGAATTTAATGATATAATTTATACGAGTCTGCCACTCAGAATTTCAGATTATTAAATTCACTATTAAATTCATCAGTAAAACGATTTCTGATGAAAAGGTGCAACGATATTACATTTCCTATATACGACAAATGTCTAGATGTCGTTTATTATTCAGTACTTTTCTTCTTTCTACGCTTAATTTAAAAAAAAAGGCTACCATATTGCCGATAAATGGTATGAAATTATATGTGGACATAAGTCGGGTAAATATTTGAGAGTAGATTCACTCTGTGTCTTTCCATTACAAGTTTCCGACGAGGAAATCTGATAACCTGTATCGGTTCTTTCACGTCATGCGTTACATTATGAGACCACCGAGAAAAGAAGATGGGATATCGCTGAAGTTATAACGACAAACATTATCTCAGTCTTCGAACCCTCGGCATTTCCTAAGTGCTCGTATAAATAAATTACTTTCGCCTTTTACGCAGCCGATCAATTAGATGCAGTCGTTAACGAAGTACGAGCAAAACGAAAGCAGATGATCTTCAGAATTGACTTCTCGTCTAACTTCTACCTTAAACTTTATGAATGCCTTCATATTATCTTATATATTAAAGTATGACATACATGAAAGTATAACAATTTCCACCTATATTCTTGGGATATCCATACGAAATCCTGGGATGTTTTCTGGATATTTCACGGATGTTTACGTTAAATATTATAATATAAGTCAGACATGCAAAGAACATGCTATGAATATCGTATGGATATTCCAGAGATATAGAAATTTTCGTCTTGTTGGGATATCCAGCATTTTCCCGGCTACAGTGGCGGGTCGAGCGCTCGAGCGTAAATACTCAAACCTCGATATCTCGAAAACTAAAGCCCATTGGATCAAAATGAAAAACAAGCACCTGATGGATTTGCATGGTTTTCACCCTGTGAAGCCCGATCTAAATCGGCGACGCACATCTCGCGACCTGTCCTATTTAGTAGGATTTAAACTTTCTACTATTACCTTTTCGCACGAGTAAACGGTAAATATTACCGTGAGTTGGAAGTAATTGTCATTGTTTCTTGCAGTGATCCAACACCTTAGTGCACTGTCAAAACTATGGTTCCATTTTAATTGAGCATCATTTTTTTAGCGTCTTGTTATAATACCAAATCGTCTTGTTTTGAAGACATCGTACGTATTATTTTACTTTGCTAACTTCAAATTTAAAAGCGGTATGTACTAGCGAACTAAAATAATGCACATAGAGTTTTGTTTTAATTGCTTGCAACTTCATGCTTCAAAAAAACAGAAAACATTTGAAACAGCAAAGATTTGATTCTCACTTCGGTCCTTTTTTGATCCAAGAAAGTTGTACTAAAATGTCGTTTAGTGGCATCAAAATAAAGTGGCATTAGAATAGAGCCACTCGAGACTATATTTTTGGAGGACTGTTTCAATACCGAAAACTAGCCTTGAAATTATACTTTTTCCACAGTGTGTTTACAAGCTAAAAATGCTAAAAAGGCGAGTGTTTATGTTCTCAATATATATATATATATATAGATTCTTGGTTTATTTTCAAGAATTTATACATTGACTTGAGTGTTGGACGTTAAATGGGATTTTGAATTTGATTTAACAAAAACATATTTAATAACTCTAATAACATTATTAAAAAAGAATTTGATCCTAAAAGCACTATTACTATCCCATACTATGGTAAAATTTCAGAATATATAAAAAGACTGCAAATCTACATTGGGAGATGTACTCAGTTTATAGTTTTTGACAAATGTTGAATAGGAGCACCTAATCTCAAAAAATTTAAATGGTGATTTACGATTCAGAGGAAAGGTACATGAATCTTTAAATGTCCCTAATGAAATATGGTCAGAAACATGCTCAATTCAATTGGGAAATACAGATTCCTTCGATTTTGGGCGAACCTGCAATACACAGATTATGTTTAAATAAGTATAATCAATGGTAAAATGTAGATTGGATAATTTATATTTGAAGTGCAGTGAATAGAAAGTAAAAGTCAGCAAATTTGAATAGAAAAATGCAGATTAGAAGAGATATACTCTTAATCGGATTTTTAAAAATCAACTGCATGAAAATTGGAAATTTATTTGAAAAATACTAATAATGCTTTAATTAACACAATAAATTATTTTTTTTTCAATATTTGAATATCGATAAAGGTAAAAAATAAAGAAGATAGGAAAACATCGCTTCAATTATATATAAGCTTACTAAAAATGAACGAAACCGTACCGAATTTAATTTAGAGGTTAGCATTTGATTCCATACGACTTATTGTCAAATGAAAATAATGTTTGCGAATAAGTGTAAATAGATCGCACCTGTGTTATCATTGGTGTTAATCCCCGGTGTTATTACTAATTGGTGATAAAGTTGTATAGAATAACCAATTTAGACAGGCAGCAACAGGCATTGGCAACATCATGGTCGCGTGTGTTTCTTGACAATTCATTTGATAAATATAATTACAGGTATAAAGCGAAAAAATGTTTCATATCAATACTTTTTATATTTTTCAATTGGTAATGAAATGTTTCCAGTGAATCGTAAAATAATCGTTTCACCGAATCATCGGTCTCCCAAGCCTATCGCTGGCAATCTGCCATTCCGATTTAAGATACACATTTTAGACGAGCTCAAATACGTTTGAAACGTGAGCCATTCGCTTCTTGTTTCCTGGGTAGTTTACCGTTTCTCTTGTAATTGTGGGAAATGTTATATTGGAAAAAACAAAAAGACCTTTACACATTAGACGAAAAGAACACCAAGAAAGTGTTAGATTAAATTACGATAATGTTCTTACCGACCATTTATATAATAATATTAATACTAGTATTTCTAATTTTTTCCTTTGGGATGAGATTGAAGTTTTGCATCAAGAGAATCATTTCATCAAAACAGCCTTTGCTGAAATGGTTCTTATTAAAAAAGAACTAGATAACTAACTCAATAAAATCACTGATCTTGACCATCTTAATGAGTCTTAAATTTTGTTATATTACTTGTCACATTTTGGCTCCTTTTTCTTTACTTCTACTGTATGTTGGGTTAGCTGATTTTCTTTGACAGATACTTTTGGAGTTATCTTTATGGGAGCAGGATGCTTTTCCATCCTGCTCTTATAATAATGAAAGAGTATTTTTTTTAATTTTATAAATTTTACTTAGCTTAACAGTTTTTTATAAATTATTTAATTTTATTCACCACATAAGTTTTGAGTTCTTATTTAATTGAAATATGGTAACTATATTTCTCTATTATTTTGAACTCAACCTCTATCTTTATTATGATAATTTATATGCTAATCAAGTTGTAATTTCTTTCACAGAAATTTCATGAATTAGATTTTTAATTTATACCCGTTGATATATCTTTTTAACTTAACTACTGATTTTTTTTCTACATTGAATTCAAATCATTATGAATTTTACTCCAAAATATGACTGGCACTTTCGTAACTAATTCCTAAGTGTTTTTTACACCTTTTAAAATTTTTCATCTCAATAAATTTTTTAAAGATTATCATTACACTTTGTAGATTTATGTAAATTTGGTTCCCCTGATCATGGAAATGGTGTATTTTTGAAACGTTGGGTTTTGAGGATTTTAATAAACTTGTCCGATAGAATTGATACAATATTGTGTTGTTCTTTTTTCTCTTATTTTGGATTCGCGGACGTTAAAGACTCTTATAAATTGTTTATAACAATAATCATTAGAAGTCAACAATTTGTTTTTCAGTTCACACAACCGTAAGTATTAAACCCAACCCACGCTGAGCATGGAAAGAACTTTTCCAAGAAGATAAAATAAAATTTGCAGCTTCTATCGTTTGTGAGTAGCCGCACTGGTGGCACCGCGCTGCGGTTGGTCTCACTAAAAGGACGATATCTCTGGAATCAGAAGAGTCTCCATCAATTTTTATTAATGAAAGGTGATTTCATAAGCAATCTTTATATTATACTTTAGAAAAAACTAAAAGGGGAGAATTTCGCACGCGGGACTCTACAAGGATGGATGAACCCTTTCCCTAGTTGCTCGTGGGAACAACAATGACACCACCAAAACACCAAAAAGTTGTAGATGCGGTTCAAAACGTGAATCTTTTTCATGCTTATTTTGCATAAAATTATTCATGATGAAATAGATTTCTTTTCGATCTTAATTTAAAAAAATGATATCATTGTTTATTTGATCCGCCACTAGTGTAGTCTTTCAAATACCTATTAAAGTTCTTTGAAAAGACTATCGTCTTGAATAACCAAATACGCGAGTATACCAAGTTATAGTAAAATGCATCTATTTTGTACTTTTTGAATGAACCCCACATCGAATTTAAATAAAAACCCTGGTGGAAAAAATTCTCTGCAAATTCTCTGCAAATTACTTCATAATATCGCTACAATAGCTCTGCAAGTACTCTGCAAACAACTCCTGCATTACTGCTTAGATTGAAACACTTTAGCATAAATGCAGAAGAACTCTGCATTACTCTGCGGCAAACAATTCTCTGCATTGTTTTGAAAATGTTTGTAGAATTCTTAAACGGGACAGTAGTTTTAGCAACGGGAATCTTTAAAATTTGCGAAAATAAATTCCTTTAAAAACAAAGTACGCCGTCGTTTCCAACTCGAAAAAAAAGATTCCGATTTATATGGAGGGGTGGCTTCCTCATTTTGCCCACTTTGTATATCAGAAGGAAGGAAAGGACGGACAGAGGACACACGAGAGACACATTCTTAACTTATTGTAAACATATAGCCTAACGCAACATATACCCGAAAGCAGAATATCGCACTCTGGGGGTATCGGTCGAAATGGTCCTTATATACTAACCAAGAAAATTCTTTCCGCTTGTGAGAAACGACCATTGCCGGACCAAAAATTTTTGGTGGCCGGAGTTATATTTAATTTTCTTACTTGAGCCGGGATATTTTTCTGAAATTTGTCACGGAAATGTTGTATAATAACTAGGGGAGAGTTGGTTATAATGGCGGGCTTTGAATTAAATGTCCTATAAATTATGTGATTTTGATGTGGTGCATTTTGTAATGTCAAACTCATATTTTCAGCGAACACGTTTTATTACTCAAATGCTGAAATGAAAAGTCTGAACTTAGAAGAAATAGATTTCAAATATTCAAAAATTTCTTATACTTTAACACTAAATTTATAAAAGATTTCACAATTTGAAATTATTACGACTTGTTTGTTCAAAGTTCAGGTGTTTTCAGAAATTAAGAAAAATCAGCACAGTTGTGTAAAAGTAAAAAATTCGACGGTATATAAACCCAAGAAAACGTTATTATTTACACTTTTTCCCCAATATTACTGAAAGAGTGGTCAAAAATAGTTCAACCTAGTACTAAATATTTGGTGCAAAAATGTATCTTTTACCCTATCTTGAGAAAATAAATGCAGATTGTTTCATTATGAAAATTAAATGATTTATTTTTGAATTTGTGTAAAAAATGTTTTATATGAAATATTTGCTTTTCAAATTAAGGATCACACAAAACAAAACATACAAAAATTATAAGAAAATAAAAAGCGTATGGATAAAAAATCCACTATATATGCGTTGATTAAAAGTAGTATAACAATTATTAAAATAAATACTAATATGAATAAAAAGTAAAGCATGGAAAGAACCTCAAATTAAAAATTGTTTAGAACAAATATATAATTTGATCTGCTTTGATGTTCACAAAATCTTGATGACAATTTTTGGAAAGATTCATTTTTTCGATCTTTTTGAATTTTTAACTTTTACCCTAAAACTAATAATTTTAAAATGTGGTAGCCGCTGGACCGGGAAATGAGCAGGATTTTTTTAAACCTGAAAAACAGGAAAACGACCGTGAATTTAGTGGCTAAACAAATCTAAACGTCCTATAATTTAAAATGAATAAACTCATTATCAAACTCTTGTAGTCAATTTCAAATTACACACGTTCAAATATTGTTTCATTATTAAATATTCCATTTTAACCCATTGCGAATAAAAATTTTAATGCAAATGTCAGTAAGACCGAGTTTGCAGAGAAATTGCAGTGAAAGCAGAGCTCCCCTGTATTTGTCTGCAAATGCTTCTCTCTACATGGTACTTTTTCCTGATAATCTTCGTCAAACCTAATTTACAGAGAATTTTCAGAACGAAGCAGACTTTGTCTCCTTTCTGCAAACAGTTCCTCTCGATAAATTTCTTCTAAGTCCTTTTCCTGCAAATCTCGGTAAGACCTAGTTTGCAGAGAAATTTGAAGGAAAAAGCCGAGCTTCCCTGCATTTGTCTGCAAATGTTTATCTCTAGGGTAAGGAGGGGCAGCGCCGACCAGTTAACATTCAATGATTTTTTAAAAGTTAATAAGATGTAGAATTGATCCATTTTTTCATTTCGAGTCCTACATTATTGTTTATCATATTTTTATAAGTATTAGTTACGTGAATAAATTACTGATTTAATAATTTAATTATTTCTAACAAGCTGTATTTCGTCGGCTTTACCCCACACGGAGGGCAAAGCCGACCGCAGCTTTATATAAAAATTAAAACATTTGAAGATGGGAAAACATTATGGTTCGCATCTGTGGTATTTTATGCACTGGAAAAATTACCTTTAAACATATCCAGCAAGAAGAATAAGTTATTTTTAATAAAAATAGTGATAGCTGTGATATCAGCGGCGGATCTGAAAAGATGGGGGAATAAGAGCTTTCCGCTTGTTCAACCTAACCGCATGTTCAAACCAAACTTATCGTTGGCTAATTCGTTCGAAATAAAGGAAGACGTTGTACGACAACGAGGGACATCGCGGGACTTTAAATAAAGAACTTCGAGGAACTTCATGGGAGCTGTAAGCCGAAGAAGATCAATATCAGCAACTGTATACACATGGGTGACGCCTCCCGGATTTTGAGGCACAAAATAAGGAGTAAAGTTTTAGTAGTGCATGGCCTTTATGGTACAGTCCCACACTCAGTCTTTAAACACTTCAGTTATAAAACTTGTAAGTGCATAATTACGCATTTTTTCATTTCTCCTTACCAAAAAAATTAGTACAAACCACGTAGAAAATTCTTTTTTGCTTCCCGGGTTTCAAACCTAGGCGCGAGCAACTTAGGAAAATTTGTGTTGCTTCCCGGTTTTGAAGCCTAGGTGCGAGCGACTTAGAAGAATTTCTATGCTGCCCTGTCTTGAAACCTAGGCGCTTCGCCCAGCGAAAAGCATTCAAAATCCGAACTCTCCTATCACAGGTGTCTGCTTCCTATTTTGAACGGATAAAGAGTAAAGGTAGCAGGGATGTTGAGGGTTGCCGAACCTTACTCAGGCTTACATATCATAACGACCATCTACATACACTCGATCAGATTAATAAATGGTGACCGAACAACCTCCACAATTTGGCCAACATGATTGGGTGGATGATGGCACAAAGTTCTTAAGAGACAAGTATTATATTAAGTCTTCTCGCTTACGAACTAGAGCCTTACTAACAAGGACGATCGAGGACATCGCAGGAAGACATAGAGGTATACGTCGCAGTGCAGGCTGCCAAGCAGCTGAGAATTTGCATTACGTTATTCAGCCCTGCTTCCGTAACAATGCTACATCTATAAAAAGATGATGCCGTAAGCAACAACGAACCACGTATAAGTGCTGAGGAGGGATTCAGAAAATCAGTCATAGTAGCCATTAAGAAGCATTTTGCTTGTCGACGCACAAGTAGTAGGTGAAAAATTCAATCTTCCAAGAGTCCACTGAACAAAAATGAGTACTATAGCCAAAAACAAGGAATAGCAGCTTTTATACAGTCAAGAGTGGGAAAAAGAAAAACAAACCGGGAAGGAATTGGATGAAGTGAACAAATTCAATTCGTGAGGAGTACATCGAAGAACCACCGTTCATAGATAAGAGTAATGGAACCAAATTGGAACCATTTCAAAATTAGGTGACGCCTACCGAACCTCAGACGCAATAATAAGGAGGGAGTAAAGTGGTGTATGCCCAGCTGAAAATTCCTGTACAGGAACCTCGGAGGATCCTGCACATGTTCCTGTACACGAAACTGCACACGAACCTGTACAGGTAATCTTGAATGTTCCTGTGCAGGAATTTGGCGAAGGTGATCCTGCTAGGGATCCTGTACTGACAAAGGAACCTTTGAATTATCCTGTACGGGTTTATGTACAGGTTCCTTTGATAAGAAAATTGAGGCACAGTATTGATGGGACATCGACATCGAAAAACATTTAAAGATCGATGTTTCGCTTTCGATGTCGATGTTTTTGACATCGATGTTTTCGATATATCGATGTTTTTTCTTCCATGTTGAATATCGATGTTTGCTTGACCACTTATTGGTCACTAAAAGTTTTGGATTGCGAAAGTTGTGTTTTGACTGGTCCATTGCATTAGCATCGGTTGAATCTCGTACCCAGCGAGATCATTTGACGATTTTTTTAATAAGAAATAACTTCTAATACCCCTGAATGTTAATCAATTATATAAAATAATTATTATTAATAGCTTATTCCACTGGTTACACTTTTCTTACACTCAGCGTAATTTTTACACCAATCCTGAGTTTTCTTTTCGGCAAGCAAACCGAAAAAAAATCAAATACCTACACCGTATTTTCAAAGGATCAAAAAAATAGGCGTTTTTGCAAATTCATTGCAGAAATGTCCTTTTTTTTACATTCTCATCAATGAGAAATTATTGGTTTTATGTGAAGAACGACTTTTGCGGACACGATAACTTTCGACAGAATTATCACATTGGATTGCGCTTCGGCACACTTGATAAGGACATGAAAAGAAAAGACGCGTTTGTTAGCCAGCCAATTTGGATAAAAAATCAAACAGTTATAGCATTTTCGAAATTTTTGGTAGTTTTTCTCTCTTTTTCTTTAGTGGGTTGTGTTGACTTGTTTTTTTGAGTGTATTTTCTTATTGCTTCCTCAATTTGTTTGTTTTTGTAATCGTTTTGTATTAGGATTTGCTTAACCTTTTGTAATTCCTTTTGTAAGTTACCTTTATCTGTTATGGAGACAGCTCTGTATACAAGGGAATTTGATGACCGACTGCTTTTGAGATGGGTGGTGGTGGGAGGAGGCATGTAGGTATCGGTTTGCATGGGTGGGTTTTCTGTAAACTTCATGTCCTAATGTGCTTTCAGATATTTTGTAAACTAGTACGTCCAAGAAAGGCAATTTTCCGTTTTGTTCAATTTCCATGGTGAACTTGATATTAGGGTGTGCAAGAGAGGTTCCTTTTTGTTGCAGCTTCTTTGGAACCAAAAATTGGTTCTAATAGAAACCCCAGTTTTTTCTGTGTTTTTTCGAAGCATGACAAACTAATAAATTTCTATTTATTTTTTTCAAATGAATATTAATTTTAAATCAATATTTACACAAGGAAAAATAAAAACAACTATTTGAACTGAAGCTGTAATTAAAAATAATTTATAAAATAAGAAAATATAAGTTAATTGTACAATAATATGTCCAGGAGACTAAGAACACACTTTGAAATTTCACAGAAAAAAGACGGCTGATTTCTACTGCAAAAAGTTTTTCAAACATTCAAAAATTGTAGTTGAAATTAAAAAAAAAAATTTGGTCAGAACATGGATTTTGTGTTTTGTGTGTTTGAGCATTCAAGTGTAAATGAATATATAACGCAAAACAATTCCAAATTTCTCATTTTTTCAAAATTTTCAAAAAAATAGCGCTAGCTTTTGCTCGGCGAAACGAACCCCTTTTTCCTGTATCAAAATTTTATCACACGGAAAAAAATTGACTGTCTCACAGAATTTTTTGTTGATATTATGAAAACTGATTCAATCAATGGAACCAAAAAATCTCCCTGACAACGAATTTGAAAACTTTACATTTTGAAGAAGTGCGAAATTGATGTTTTATCAAAATATTTCTTTGTGTGAGCAATCTGAATTGCTGAATTACCAAGCTGGCTTTGAAAATTTATTTATCGCGATTGTCAGAAGTTTGACAACAATGCGTTCTCAATTTATAGAAACAAAATTTTCATAAATTTAAGAAAACTATTCATGTCATAAGGTGCGAAGCTGTCTCAAATAACAATATAATCCTTTATTTTAGTCTTTTCGTCAACGAGTGAAGTAATCTGCTGATATCAATAGACAGCTTATATTCTTTTTTCGCAGACTTACACCGTTTAGACAAGAAAATAAATATTCAAAACGAAAACTTCCACAATACAAAAATTCTAAATTTTCAAATCTTGACTAAAAAACGGTTAATTGGACAGTGAAATTTTACAATAGAGAAAAATGATTCCTTCAGCACGATCCAAGTTATAAGAAATATCTTTTACCTTACCTCCAATCGGACTTTTCTCGGCTGAATAATTATGTGAAAAATCACATTAATCTTTCATTTTGCAACACCCACCTTGAAATTTGGACTTTGTATGCGCGTAAATGATATGCAAGTGACTCATTCCTTCTAACAATCTGAAAATAATATTAGTGCATGCGCACTTTGATTCTTACATATTTTCCGCATCGGCACAAAGGACGCGCATGCGCATTTGACAGATAAGGTAGGGTTGTACAGAAAAGTATTTCAATTATTCTATGGAATTACTTTAAACATACATTCAGGGTGGATCCAGAATTTATCTCAGGAGGTTGCTGATAGAAAAAGATGAGAGATGAGACTCTCCAGGTGAAAACGTTATATATAATTTATATTTAGTGGACACAGCACTAATATTTTTCATTTCTTTTATACAGAAAAATGTATATAACAAATGAAAAATATCATTGTCTTGTCCACTAATATATATATAAACTACATATAACTTTTTCACCTGGGTGGACAGAGGGAGAAAGCAAGGGTGGAGGACAGTATACAGTTCCGGCAGATTTTGCCTGAAAAGAGAAAGATTTCTCCAGAAAAGTTTTAACAAGTTGTTTATAACTCCTAACGGCAAAAAAGTATTGGAGTGTACATGTCAAGCAGATTTTGCAAACAAAATTATGCACAAATTTGGCTAAAAACCACCTTACGGGATCGAAGATGAAAAGGGGAAAAAGGCATTTGTACCATGCCATCCCGACTCGTTAACCTTTTAAAACCAGTGCCACTAATGACCCTTTCACTGAGCAAGAACCAATTATTTAGCATTTTCATGCGGTTCTTATTCCAAAGACGACCTGCAACTGTGAAAAAAAGTTAATTACTGTAATTATAAAATCACGGAAAGGTTACGATGGCGCTTATGTGTCTTTTTGTCATTTTTTCATGGAAAAATCACACAGCACATTTATTTGCGTTTCACGTGCAATATGTGCATTTTATTTAATTGACGGAATATAATTACAATTCTTGTTTGAATTTAACTAATTTTAATTTATTTATTTTTCTTTACAGTTTAGTCATTATTCTATTTATTCCACGAGACATAGTAAAAAGCTTACATGGAAAAAATTATCATTATTCAAGAAAACGTATGTATTAAGTGGTATTTTTTATTTTTTTATTTATCAAGTGGTGGTTCTAAATACGGACAATTAAGTGAACGCGTTTTCTTAATTCAATGATAATTTTTGTTCGTGTAGTAACCCGTGTAGAAATAGTAACAGGGATCCGACCGGGGGCCGGCCGAATAGCCCCAGTTTAAACCGGGCGCTGACCGGCGATTCTGGCCAGGATTCGGCTAAAAATGTCACGGTAATCTGGTCGGATCCCGGCTTTCATACCGGCCGGGATCCGGGCGGGTAACCCGGCCACAGACCGGTTAAAAAATTTTGCTTCAGGCGAGAAATTGGTAACTTGGATTGTCTTTTAAGGCGACACATCGAGAATGTTCTAGAACGGTCTCGATGCCAACCTCACACAGACACACGCACACAGGCTTACCTCACACAGGCACGCACTAATACTAATTGGTCCAGAAACCCCCCTATTCATCTACTCCTGGCTTCTTAATCGGACTGTCCTGGGAACTGGGTCAAGAGGTTTCCTCTTCCCACCTAATTTTTGACATTTTGAAAGTTATTCTAAAAACCGTTAAAAATAAAGAGGAATTTTTAATTGGAAACATTAAAAATTAAAATATTTCTACTATGGAAAGTTCAAATTAAACGAATCCGATCCTAACTTGAAACTAAAAAACGTGTAGTCACCAAGAAATTTTATATGAAAACTTTTTTATACTCAAACTCTTTAAAATTTCAATTAATTGAAGTAAAATTAAATCTTTAAAAATTAACAATCTTCACATTGTTAATTATACTCTGCAAAATTCAACTATTTCAATTGTAATTGCAAAATTGTAACGCATGATATTGAAATATATATATTTTAGCGTTCAGCATTGAAATTCATAACTCTAAACATGTAACCATTCCAAATTAAAGAAATGATTCAATCACTGAGGCATCAATTTCAAATAGTTTAATTTGTATCTATTATTATTTTAAGCAACACAAGTTTTACTTTATAAATTTCAAATCGCTTAATTTTGAATATTTCATTATAGAATTATTATTATTCATTAATGAAATTTTGCAATAAAATATTTTTCAATTCTAGATCATTCATTGTCTGTTCAAATCTCCAACTAAAAATCGGACAATTTGAAGAAATTACGTTGAAATTGATATTTTTTCAAGAATAATACAATACAAGATTGGTATATACGATTCCAATGTTCTATCGAAGTGTATACACTGTCGGTACCAGTAAAAAAAATTGTCGGTAACAGTAAAACAAAATTGTTGGTACCTGTAATAAAAAAGTTATCGGTACTGGTAAAACAGCATATTTTAAACAAACGGAAGGCACTGTGAGGTATCTTAGAGTTAGGTCATATAATTTAAGAGTTACTTTGCCAGTTTTTGGCTTTTGACACTTTAGATGGAACGTTTAATGCATATATCACACTTTATCGTCGATTTGTGACTCAAGCATTACGATTAACGACTCGTGGGGGCGGTAAGGCATCCCGTGACTGGTCACAAGTATGATGATGGTCAACCCCCTTTACCTTTTACCCTATCGGATCTTACACCGTACCCTAGCCGACTTTACCTAGTACCTTAGCAGACTTTACCTTGCTCCATAGCCGAATTTACCCCGTAACTTTTCCGACTTTACCCTATTTAACCCTATTTAACATTGCTTCGTACCCTAGATAATTTTACACCATAACCTTTTCGATTTTACCCCGTAGCTTACCCGACTTATCTCGCACTGTAAGTAACTTTACCCCATACCCGTTCCAGTTATACCCCGTACCATATACGACTTACTTCTACCTGAGCCAACTTTACCCGTGTTTTTTATATTTCATATTCGTTATAAGCAATTCTTGTAATTTAAAAGAATAATTGTATATTTATCTAGACTGTGTGCATCAGCAGTCTAGACTCCACTCTGAAAATATGTTTTTTACCGGTACCGCTAAAAAATCATTCACATTTTAATGCCTTGTTCTAAAATCATCTTATATTTATGGCTTGAATTTGATAAATTATTGTCTTAACTTTTCATTGTTTTCAATTTATTTATTTTATTTATTTAATTCAAAAATGTTTTCAAATACAATGATCCTTTGAACTAAGAATTGAGCAACATCAAAGTCGTTCAATTTAATACTCTGCGATTTCGAGGAATTTAAAAACAAATTTAGATTATTGAAATATAAAAGTTATTCAATTGAAAACTGGCTATTGAAGCTTTTAAATATAAAATTTTGCCATTTTGAAATATTTAAAAGTGAAATTACACTGAAATTTGTAATATTTGAGTTTAAAACTAAGGTATTGTGAAAACTGAAATTGGAAAGCTCTAAAAATTAAAAAATATTAAACTAAATAATGTCGAATTCAAGTTTTTGATAGAAAAGAAATTTATCAAAGCCTCAAAAATCTAACTCTTTTTGAATTCATACATTTTCATATTCAGTTTCATATTTATTGCAGCCCAGCAGCTTTAACTGATAATTAAAGGGTTTCCGTGAGCCTAATTCATGGTGATAAATAAAAATTGCGTTTGTGTCCTTCAGAATGTAATGTTATCTATATTTCAAACAGTTAAGCATGTACTCTCTTACTTATTTGAGCATAAACTTATTTGCTATCTCATTGCATTTACTGAAAAAGAAAAACAGATCAGACAAAACAGTTGCGCATCAAAAACTATTATTTAAAATTGAAATTATAGATATTTTAGAGATGATGAATATATTATTAATAACTATCAATATTCAATATCATGTGAGTGGAATTCAATTGAATTATCTATGTGACTTTATGATTTTCAGACGTCATGCAAACTCGAAACGTCAAGTACAAATTGATAATAGATTTAATACTTTCACGATGATTCATGATGATAAATTTAAATTTAAAGCTTTTTCGGGTTTCAAGATTTTATACTATCATAATAAACGTGAAAATGTTCACGCTAAACATTTTTCCATTTGTAGTAATATAAAATAAACTAAAAATTAAAGCACTTAAGGTGGAACTCTTGAATCCTAAACTTTTTAGATTGAAGTACGAGAGTACTGCCTGCTTTTTTGATACTTTCCTGCGTTGTTGTGGAGTTACTCCGCCGATCTCAGAGCGCCTCTCTCTCTACCCGCGGCGTGGCGTAAATTTTTGGAATCGGTAAATCCGGGAACGTTGAATCCGAGTTCAAATGTATTTTTGACGGATAAAACAAAATATCATACAAGTCTTCTTTTAGATTTATCACGTATCTCGCGTTTTGGGTATAATATTGGAATTTTCGATTTTTCAATACGTATTTCGATAAATAAATTAAAAACGAGGAAATCTGTGAAAAAATGGTTCACAGAAATGTTGTATGAATTTTCATACGCCGAAATTCCTCCAAAAACTTGTTCCCATATTGTGCGTCGTTTGGCTCAACATTTGAATTTTCGATTTTTTTCGTTGTATTTTCCAAAAAATAAAACCAAAATATCAAGTGTTATATAAAAATGGTTCAGAGCAAAATTATAGGTCTTTTAGAAAGCTGCAATTCCTTTCTGAAACTTTTTTCCTTATCTATCGTCGTTTGGCTTAAAATCAAAATTTTCGAACTATTCATTTTCGATGCATAAAACCAAAAAAAAAATCTGCCCGCTGTGCAGGCACATTCTCATCTAGCGCTGTGCGCGTGGCTCGCAAGGTTGAGCTCGCCTAGGGCACGCGACTGTTGGTTAAGGCGCTTCGCGCTCGATTATATATTTACCTCGCGCTACGCGCTCGGTCTTTATATTTCCCCCACATTTATGCACAGACCTTTTAAAATTAAAGGTCAAAGCATTGACAACTGTAATTCGGTGTTTCTGAATCCTCTTTTGTTAAAGCTCCTTCGGCTTTAACGAACACATTCTCATCACGTATCTAGTGTTTCGCACTCGATTTTGTCCGAATTACGAACTCTTCTACAATATGCAACACTGTTATATCAAATGTATATTACATTTATCATCGCCTGTAAGATGACCTTTACCTTTACCGTGCGCATGCCATTCGTCAATCAAAGTTTCAGTCCATTTCGAGGTTATTTTATTGTTTGTATTATTCATTGTTTACAGTATACGCCCAACTAACACCTGTGTGCGAGCAATTTATTTTGCGAGTCGAAATCATGTCCAAATTAAGTAGTTACTCGTCATAGGGTGAAGAGTCTAGTTATAACGTCAGTCCCACCAAATTTCGGTAAATTAAGGGGGCATGTGAAGACAGAACTGAAACCGAGAGAGTCATAGTTGTTTGGTTATTTATACTGAGTTCATCAGCCTTCAGCAGTGTAGTATTAGATGGGAGTTAATATGTTCCCATCTGCCCATTCCCCGCATTCCTCTAGGTACGTAACCAAAAACTTATATATGTATACAATTATTTTTTACGTTATTTTTTTACGATCTTGTCTCTTGTGTGGTTTTTTCAAAAAATGAATTTGTTATGTTCAATGCTATTTTTTACGAATAAAACAAAAAATACGCATCCTATCAAAAAGTGATCCATAACAAATTTGTAGATCTTTTTACATGCACAATTTTCGTTTCATCATCGTTTTTCATATCTTACATAGTTTGAACGCAAAATGGAATTTTTGATTTTTCATTATTTTTTGTGCTATCAACATTAGAATTTTTTATTTTTCATAAAATTACAAAAGTTGTTATGGCAATATTGTAGGGTATTCAAAAAGCAACGATTTTTGCCTCTTGACTTTTTTTATATTGTGCGTTTCTTGGCCTAAAATGTTGACTTTCGTTTGTTTTTTGGAATTTCGTAAATGCTACAACTCCAGTAATTTTCGTTCTATCAAAAAAAGTTATATGAATATCTTGTTTTCCTTTTTAACTATTATTATAATCCGTCCATAGAATTTTTGAATATTAAAAAAAGTATTCTCAAAAATTTTCAAAATGTGCTCACATTTTGAATTTTTTATCCAAAATGGCTGGCTAACGTCACGAACTAGTAGCTAGGTCTCGGATATGAGAAAGATTCATCGGATATTGATGTATTTTCGTGAATAATCTGCGAACTTTGCGAAAAAATTGACGAGCACGATGTGAAAATTCTAAAACAGTTCATCACTTTTTTTTACGTAAATAATTACAAAAAATATTACGAGTGATTTGGAAAAGATTCTCAGAGCACTCACGGGCTTGACCGACAAATCTGGGAACTAGAAAGTAGATTCGCCTGCACGTGGCCCATTTACACGCTCGCCCAAAGGCGCGGTGCGTGTGGGCGCTCATATGTGTGCTTCGAGCTCGTCAGATAAGTGGCTAGAAGTTTTATAATACCTATTTTGTTTAGCCTCGATGGCTGCGCGTGTTTACGCACTCCTGGTTCGTAAAAAACTTCGAAGTTTATCCATACATTTCTCATAGAAGTAAGGATGTAATGTTTAATTTTTTTATCTCGTATCCGAGACCTAGCTACAAGTTCGTGACTTTTTCACGGATAAATTTTTTACTGAACCTGCTAAAATTAGACAAATCTATGAGTTTTACTTTGGAATTTACGTGACAAAGACCGCATTATTTCTCATCGATTTTTTTTTCTATCAGGATCAATGAGGTCTTTCGTGAAGGGCTCCCAGATAGCACAATAAACTCCATGAAGATTTCCTCAAACTTGCCATGTAAGTTGGGAATTTTGCATTGAAAGGTTAGGGAAAGGTTCCGAAAATCTAGAAAATGTCAGCTTGTGAGGTTATGTTGCACGACAAGTTTCAGGACAGCTTGGAAGATTTATTTAACTTAATTCGATGCGCAGTAGTTTATTATGGGACCCACGGCTGCGCAGTAGATTTTTTGACCGTCCCAGAATATACCCTCGGATACACGTAGCATAGCCACTTTCTATATTTATGAAAAAAAGGAAAACCAAAAAATAATTAACATTTTTTTTTTTATAAATATGGGGAATAACCATGATTCGTGTGTCTGGTGGTATACTATAGGAGGGTTAGAAAACTGTTATGCAGCCGCAGACCCCATACAAAACTACTGCGCATCGAATTAAGTTAAATAAATCTCCCAAACTGTCCTGAAACTTGCTGTGCAACATTCCCTCACAAGCGGACATTTTCTTGATTGGCCAAACCTTGCCCCAACCTTTCAATTCAATATTGCCAACCTTACAACGCAAGTTTCAGGAAATCTTCAGGTAATTTTTTGTGCTATCTGGGATCTCATATTCGTAATTTTGACTTTTGAACGAGATGTGCCAACTGTGAGAGCATTTCTTCCTTTCGCTCATACTTTGAAGAATCTGACACAATAGCAACTTCCCAATGGGCACATAATTTGGCGACGTCCTTACGACATGGTTACGACATCTTTACGACAACCTTACGACATCCTATGTCCATGTCGTTAAGGTGTCTACGATATCGTAAAGACGTCGTACAATTTGAAGATTTCTTTACGATATCGTAAGGACCCCTTAACGACATGGACATAGGAGGTCGTAAAGTTGTCGTAAAGAGGTCGTAACCATATCGTAAAGACTTCGTCAAATTTGGTGCCCTCTGGGTTTTCAGACCCCTCGAAATAAAATTTTCACTTTCAAATTGAAGCAAAAAGTTCCAAAAATGGACGCGTTTTATATTTTTCAAGCCCAAAATATTCCGTTGACTAAAATGTGGTTTTGTACCTTATTGCTAGAATAATAATCTACATTTTTGCAACATAATAGAATTACCGTTTCTTTCCGAAGCTTAGTTAGTAAGAACACACGACCGTTAATCTGAAGACCTGGCTTTGAATCTCATCGAAGCTGAGAGGAATTTTTTTATAGCTAAAGATTAAAACCATTTTGCCTTCTGACTAGTACACTGCAGTCCCGCTTTAACAGCCGTGCCAGGGGTACCCTCAATGGCCTCGATGATGAATCGGAACTCTCTGAACCGTAAACAATCAGGGTCGTATGAACCATTCCTGTTGGAGTTTTGTCCCAAAAAAAATATTTTCTTTGTATTTTTGACAATTTGCTTTTATAATATCATAATGAACGTGAAAATGTTTGTGCTCGCAAAATCAAACTTGATCAAAGTACTGAGTTATGAGTATGTACGTACATATAACAGGGTGGCCATTTTAATCGAAGAAAAAAAATTCCCGGTTATTTCCCGGTTTTTTCTCGGTTTGCAAACATTTTTCACGGTCAATAAAATTTGAAAAATTAAACTCTGAATCTAAACACTTTTCATTTGAAGGAATAAAAAATAAACTACAAATTAAAGCACTCAGAGTGGAAATCTTGAATGTTTATCTTTTTAAATTGAAGTTTATGTTTTTGATTTCAAAAATTTTGTATTCGAATTATCAATAATTTACACGTATAAAATGGAAGGTTTTAACACTTTTCATTTAAACAATTTTAAATTAAATGCAGATAAACTACAAAATTGAGAATTTATCTATATCTATATCTCTATATCTCTATATATAGAGTCCAAAGATGCAGATTAAATTCCAAAAATATAAATCCACGGTATCATTTTCAATTCTCTAAATTAAAAAATTAATCAATGAACTTTAAAATTTTCAAAATTATATTATCTTAAGCAATTTGAAGCTAGAAACATTGAAAATTAAAAAATTTAAATTAGTTTAACTGAACACTTCGTAAATTAGAAGTTGAATTATTTTCGTTTCAAATATTTAAAACATTCTTGAAAAGCTTCAATATTTCATATCTTGAGAAATCTGAAAGTTGTTTAAAATTTTTTTAAATCGATTTTTTCCAGAACTTCTAAATATTTTAATAAGTGCTAAATGCTAAATGTTTTTCATCAAAAATTTTCAACTTCAAACGCTTTTGATTTTTAATTGTTCAAGTTTTCAAGACTACGTTATTTACTTAGACCAAATCATCCACATTATTCACATAGACCACATTATCCACACTATCCACATAGACCACATTATCACTTGTTTTTGAAGATTCCCAGGAAAAAAGAACCGATGTGAAGTGAGTCGGTTTGAATTGCGTATCTGTCATTTGCAGATTGAAAGAATGAAAATCCAATCGGTTGGCCACATTTTGCTTCAAAAACCCAAAAATTGAACCCCCTCTACTTTGATAAATAATTATCAAAATTAATTAATTTTTGGTGTGAGAAATACTATATAATAGGACTACAATTAGGCCAATTTTTAGCCCGATCGGACAAATTTCATTTTGGAGGTGGGTACACTTGAGAAATTATGCCCCATATGTATGGTTACAATAATTAATAAGCAGTCGCGGACAATTGTTCAGGGATGGTGCCGAAGGAAAAATCCCCTAGCGAAGGCATATTAACCGTGCCGAAAGGTGAATGGCACACAGGCGTTGTGTCCTAAACGATTCAAAAACGATTGAACGCGATGAGCACCCGAAAATGGGTCGGCAAACAGTGCCGATCACCCTAGAGTTCGGGATGAATGAAATCAAGGATGACTAGCTGAACTGCTACGACACCCGCATTACCCTTGTTCACAGAGGTCTAATGATGCGTATGCACACTCTGTGGTGCCAGAAACTTTAGTTTATGGTGCGGCGAGAGCTTTGGCTGATTCAAATCGAAGGCTGAAATCGACGATAAATCTAAAGACCAAAAGATGTTTGCATCAACGGAAAGGGTCCAGAAGTTTGTCCAATAAGTGAGGATCTACCATCACACACTGAACAAGTCAAAGCTGTTGACAGTCAAGCAGAACATTGTTGAAAAAATACGAGTGTTATCTGACGCAAGGAGGAGAATACAGAAGATGAATGGGGCGGGTCAGGCAGAATCAACAGTTTTTTGCTGACCCATCGCGCCTCTCCGGTGAAATCCGTCTTTCTATCAAAAATCCACCCAAGCTCGACGAGCTAGAGACTATTTGAAGCGAGGTTTACAAGTTCCCAACACTGGAATTGATGGAAAACATTAAGAATATCATCCGTTTCAAGGAGCTTCGTGGCAAACTCAGAAAATTTGAGGAATTTCCATCAATAACTGTCGAAAAGATGAAGAAAGTATTTAGTGATACGAATAACTTCTCCGGTGCATGACCAGATGGTGTCAAGAACTTCTGGTGGAAGAAGTGTTCTTCTACACATCAACATCTCGCCCGGGTCTTCACCTCATAATTAAAGTAGGAGGTGTTCATTCCGCAGTGGCTGGTTTTAGGACGCACTACATGGTGTTCCAGACTCAAGTGTCTGGACTTATATGACTGTATAAACATTACAAAAATAAATCTAAAATCCCTTTTCCAAAAATCAGTTTAAGTTTTAATTTTTGAGTAATTAAATATTTAAGCTGGACCAATCAGGAGCGCGGTATAAACAGTCGTGCGTATGTGAGCAAGTGTCCAAGGTAGTATAGTGACTGCTGTTCTCCCCTCGCTAACCCCGCCTCGGCGCTCGCTTCAATAACACTGCGATGTACTCTCGCTCACGTACGCACGACTGTTTATACTACGGTCCTGATTGGTCGAGCTTCAATATTTAATAACTCAAAAACTAAAAGTTCAACTGATTTTTGGAAAAGGAATCTTCGATTTATTTTATTTTTTTATTTTTATATAGCTCAGAGGCCAATAGAGGCCAAGAACGTGTTTTAACACACTGTATAAGATCGAAAAAAGGTGTAGCAGGCTGCCGAGAGAACCTGATAATTGACAGGTGCGTCTGGAAAGATGCAGCGATCCACCAGCACTGCTTGCCGATGGCCGGGATTGACTACAGGAAAGCTTTAGATTCAATCTCTCATCTGTCTGTTGGAAAGCTTGAAGGTTCATCCAAACGTAGTGAGATGCATATAGAGATTGATACCCCTTTGGAAAACTAGATTCACTATCTCATCTGGAAATTATCGTGTGACAACGAACAGCGACACCTTCCAGAGGGTCGTCTTTCAGGGCGACACCACGGCCCCTCTCCCCTATTTTGGATCACACTTCTTCCACTATCTCTCGCACTACGCAATTCTCCTTGGTACCTCTGCGGCGACACTAGTTCAAGCCAACTTCAGAGTGCTTTAAGTGTCGTCAAGGAGTACATAATAAAGATTAGTATGGACTTTGGATTGGAGAAGTGTGTCAAGATTAATCTGACGCGAGGACGAATTAATGGCGTTCCAGGGGGCCCTAAGCTGGTGGATATGAGTGATATTAGATACCTTGAGACTGGAGAGACCTATACATACCTAGGCGTGACTGAAAACCGTATCAAGGACATAACATCAGTGAAGGAGTCTCTTCGAAGCAGATATAAGCGCTTCCTTTAACAGATTTGGTTTTCCAATCTGTCAGTGTTGAGAAAGGTATCTGCAACTAACATGCTTGCCGTCCCGGTACTACTCTAATCGTTTGGGGTAGTTCAATGGGCGAAGCGCGACCTCACGACCCTCGACATTGTCACGTGTAGGAACATGCATGTGGAGAAGTGCTTACATATTAATTCGTCCGTTCTGCGATTGTACATTTTACGCCCTGAAGGCGGTCGCGGACTTCTAAATCTCCAATGTCTTTATAACCTTTATAATTTTTGAATATTACAGAAGTCAGAAATATTTGAAACTTTTTATTATTATTATTATATCATTAAGCCGTTTCCCTTTCGGGGTAGGCGTGAATTGCTCGGTTGGATAGTAGAAATCTAAGATATGGATGAAAGAAAATACAATAAATGATATACTAATTTATAATCGTAAAATTAGTTAGTGAACAAAATATTTTACATATGAATAGATATATTAAATCATACCTTCTTGTGATTCATATTCCGGGTTCGTACGTAGAATCTTAAGCAAACTCTGAACGTCAGCGTCTTTGGATTTTTTTGATACAGCATAACTGAATATTTTTGTCTTTAATATGTCAAATTCCGAGTACAGTCTTAATCTTTCATTTGGATGAGCCGTCTTAAAGTCGATCTCGAACTAGAGACAAAAAAAATAGTGAAGAATAAATATACAGATACTGTAATGCAGTATTCTTGAAAAATGTGAGGTTAAATTTCATCATATCCTACCAAACTGTGACCTTGAGGTTGTCCTAAGACTCGGTATTTCGAAAAGTAATCTCTACTTGAAATATCATTAGAAGATAGATCTTCCATTCGGTGCAAGGAAGTAGCAGACCAATATTCTTCAATCGTACTCCAAGGGCTTAAGTTAGTCTTTAGCCAAATTATCATTTCATCTATATTTTTCTTATTATCATCAGCAGCTGAAACTAGAAGATATTTATATATTTCACAACTTTATTTTAAAATCTGAATTTAGGTATTTTATATATGTTCCTTACCTTCTTCTGGCGTTTCATGAGATAACATTGCCCGGAAGCCGAGAATAATTGCCCTAGCCTTTTGTTTTCCTTTACCTCTAGGTTTTTTTTTATCACATTGTTAGACAGAAGTCTTTGTCGAAGAGTATGATATTTATCATTCAATTTTTCTTTTGAGAAAAATTTTTCATTTGTAACTTTATTTCTGCTAAATGGAATGTAGTATGTGCTACCTTGCTCAGGTGGATATTGTTTCTCGATGTCAAGAGATAATTCCTTAAATCTAGATGTAGGAATGTTAGACAAATTTTTAATGTCATAAATGATAAATCTCAGTTTATCTAAATTAAATAATACATTTTTATTTACCAATATTTCGGATCATTAAAGATTTCAGTCTCAATAATGCAGAGACTCAGCATATTACTTTCAGAATCATTTAAGCATTTATTATCATTGTAAGACAGCTTAACAATTTCTCGACTGAATTTGTTAGTTAGAAAGTCTGAAATCTTCACAGAGGAGGTATTTTCGATTCTAATCTGAGGACTGGTAGTTAATTTAAAATGATCCAGAGAATTCTGTCCTTTTGATAGTTGTAGTACCGATTCTACAATTTCATGAGCCTCTCCTATAATTTAATATTTTTAATATATCGAAAAAATAGTTGGTTTTCAAAATTAACATACCAATGTTTGATATAGATTTTTATGCTGATATAGATATTTTTAAATCACAAATTATTGCGTGTTTAACTTCAAAAATCGTAGCACATTATCTTTTTAAACGAGTTAAATATTAGGTGTTCAATTAGTTGAAAATAGAAAAAGTTTATTTTCAGGTACTTTTTATCATTAAAAAAATGTATTAAAATTATTTATCATCATACTTATAACTCCGATCTAGAAGAATGTTATGATTTTTAAATAAATAATTAAATTAAATTAAAACACATTCTTGAATTTCAATTCTAACCTTGTTGTTCGTTGTTAATAAGAGGAGAATCGGGAACAACCTCTCCATTCGCAAGCACGAAGCCTTCCAAAAAAACCTGAGAATAAACATAAATTAAATTCAGATTTTATTCGTCATTGCTTAACCTCGTAGGTATAATAATTTTGGAAGTTTTTATCAATTAGATTTTAATTTCATACGTGAAGAAAAATTTTGTTAAATTAACAGAACTTTTTTTGTTAGGACAAAAAAAATTTACTTGCAAACATACTAACAAACTTTTTTGTTGTTTTGAATATTACAAATAGATATTCATTCCTGCATAAATGCAGTCTTTGCAGTGGAAAATACTTTATACAGAGAAAATATGAAGGAAGCTAATTTTTTACGAAAACACGGTAAAAAGGGGATTGAATCTATTACAAATTGGGCAGTTTCTACACTTTAAGTAGCAAAATCTTTCAGCGTTTATGTGTCCTACTTTTATTTTCGGATTCTGTTAAGGTTTACTGTTCTCTTTCGAAATCCTTTGGAAAATTTGGAAAAAACATTTATATTTTTTGACAATATTTGTTGAATTTTTCCTCCTAGAAGAAAAATATCCTGTGAGTTTCACGTGGACCAAACCAGTTTTGTAACTAGGAGATTTTTTTCATAAAACTTAATTTACGCATTATTCTTGGAAACAGCGAAAGATACAAACACATTTCAGGATAAAAGATTGGACGTCTAGAAATTTTCTAGATCTTCTTTTCATGGACAAATTAAAAACGCTTAAAATTGAAAATTAAACAAAAAAAATTAGTACCCAATGATAAAATTTATAATTTAACAATTGTGATTATATATTTTCAAACAATATTTGAATGTGTACCGCATTTTAGGTCAAGAAGTTCCAAGTGATAGGTGCAGAGCTTGTCATACACACGTTGAGTACCTAGAACACATACTATCAGGGTGTCCCACCCACGCAGGAACCACTTATATCTACAGAGACACGACTTTCCTCTACTCAAGCACGCCCGCGACTGATTTTGAGAATAAAGGGTGGTCACGTGTCAAGGGTCAGTCTACAATAACGTCTTTCTTTTCAAGTTAACTGTTGGAAATATTGAGTGCTTCAAGTGAACCTCTCTGAGATATTCTCGAAAATGTAATTAAAATACCTAGTTATTAAGACTTCCAAAAAAGTCCATGTGCGTCAACTTACCCTAGCAATCGGGTAATGCGGCGCGCAATATTAATTTTGAGTCAATTCAGGTCGAGTTTCAGAAAGTTAATTCTGAGTCAATTCAGGTTGACGGGTCGAGTTTGAGAGTTTCTCTGACGATGGGCGGAATCGCAAGTCTGCCTAACTTGACCGTGCTTGCCGCAGTTATCACAAAACTTGGCCCATTGAGTTTGACACTTCCTTCAACTATGATCACCGCCAACACAAATAAAGCAGGGTGGTTCCACCTTCGGTTGTACCATCTTTTTCAGAGATGGACGCCGTCTTGTAGAGTCAGGTTCAGTTGGGGCTGGCGCCAAGCCATTCTCATGATGATTATCAGTATAAGTTTTAGTGGAACTGGATTCATTATTATTATTTTGATTCTTATTACCATTTACCGGCTTAGTTTTATCATTTGAGGAGGCCTTGACGCTTAATTGACCCACCAATTTTGCCAACGCGTTAACCAAAGATTCGAGAGAGTAGTTGGCACCACCCAATATGATGTCACTGGTATTTTACCAGCTCGGCAAAAAAGTCTAGTGGTTTTGTCATACGCTAATTCAGGGAAGAAGCGATCTACCTGGCTAGGTAGTGACCGCTTACCAATATCTAAATTCGTCTTTCTCTCTACTTTCGTGGCAAGCAGCGTTAACTGATTGTAGTCGGAAAACTCGAATTGGCGAATAGACCTTCGAAGATTAGGCCTTACATTACGATGCGCCTAGTCCATCTGTTCTTTCATGGTAACAGGGCGTCGAAACTTAATGAAAAAACCCTGTAAGAATGTCAGAAAATCAGCGATCCTTCCATCAGGACTCTGATATCGAGTGGCGATTTGTAATTCAAGACGCCATTTATAACACAGGAACACGGAAAAAAGGTCGCAGAATACTAATTCGGGGCTGGCTTGACTCGGCAAACTCCGGATCAGTCATAATATACTCAACAAGGCAAAGCTGCTGATCATCAGAAGCATATTGTTGACAGAATATAGGTACTATCTGAACCTAGGAGAAGTCTAGAGCGGAGGAGGAGGTGGGTCAGAGAAAATTAAAAGTTTTTCTCTATCCTGTTTCGACTCTTCCAATGATATTCAGCTACTGTCGACCACCCGCCTAAACCAGAGGAGATCTAGTCATTTTGTAGAGAAGTCAACGAATTCCAGCATCCACTGAATGAAGACACAGAGAACATAATTAGCTTCAAGGAGCTGTGCAGTGCCCTGATAATACCTGAGGAGTAATGCTCACCTGTCACTATCGAGGAGGTAAAAAAAGGATTACGACTGAAGAAGAAATATTCCGCTCAGAGGCCGGATGATATCACGAACTTCTGTTGGAAGAAGTTTCCTTCAGACCCACCAGCATCTGGCCCGCATTTTCAACTTATAACTTAAGTCGGAAGAGCCTATTCCGGAGTGGTAGGTGGAAGGATGCACAGTGCTCCTCCTGAAGATGGACAACTTGTCTGACCCTAAGAATTACAGGCCAATAACTTGTTTGAACACGCTGTATAAGATCTTCACAGCTATCTTAAATGATAGGATTGTTCGGACAATCGGTCCCGTGTGTCGAGAGCTGTACAAACAACGCGGTTCAAAGAAAGGCGTAGCAGGATGTCGGGAGAACCTGCTTATCGATTGATGTCTCTGCAATTACGCAGTATCCTACCAGCGCTGCCTATCGATAGTCTGGATTGACTACTGGAAAGCTTTCGATTCAACCTGCCATAAACTTATCATCTGTCTGATGGAAAGCTTAAAGGTTCATCCACACATCGTGAGGTCCATAGAGAGACCAATGTCGCTTTGGAAAACAAGATTTCCTATCTCATCAGGAAAACATCGTGTAACAACTAACAACATCACCTTTTAGACAAGTGTCTTTCAGGGTGATACCATTAGCTCTCCCCCCTTTTTCCTCACACTATTGCCACTATCTTTTGCACTTCGTCATTACCAAGGGTACGTCTGCGGCATACCCGGATATCGAAAGAATAAGGTCACTCATGTATTTTACATAGATGATGTCAAAATATATGTGAGAAATAAAGAGCAACTAGACCTAGCTCTAGGAATTGTAAAAGAATACACTCGGGAAATTGGAATGGAGTTTGGGCTAGAAAAATGCGCAACGGTTAACTTGAAGCGAGGAAAACTTAATGGCATTCTCGAACATTCTGATCTCGTCGATAGAAGCACTACACTGTAAAAAATAATCGATTGAATTTTACACCGCTGGACGATGTAAATAAAAGGACCCTCGTGGGTCAGAGTAAGTATACGAAATTTTGTAAAAATCCACCTAGCGATGAATTTTGCAATTACAGCTGTTGCGATATTCCAATTCGATCGGTAAATATTTTTTACTTATAATACATCTGAAAGTAATAAATCCTTTAAATTTTGGAGCTTTACAATTTGAACAGAAATCACGAATTAAATGAATATTTAAATTGAACATTGAACTATTAAAATTTAAATTAATTGAATTTTAATATTATTATTACGCATTTTTGATACCACCTACTCATATAATTTGTGTGAAATGAAGAAATGTTCCTCCGTTAGCCCTGGCTTTTCAGCGAAAAAGCTATGATGACGTCATCTAAATGGAATTTTATTTTCAGGAATCGTTTATTATTATATGAAATATGACACCTCTGGCATATGATGTCGGCGTGCATCAAAGAGGTTATGAGGCAATCAGACGGAATAAGAAAACCGTTTTTTTAAATCTAATATGACACCATTGAAATGAGCATTTGATATAATTAATTTCATACACCGCTGGAAGTTCTAGAAACTATTATGCGACATTGGTTCATTATCTTTGATTTTAGTGAATTGACACACAGCAGCTCACATTTAAAAAATTTCTTATATACAGGTTTTTGCATGACTATGCAAGTTTCGTCTCTTATATATAGCATGAATATAGTCTCAATATTGACGAAATATGATAACCCTATAGATAAGGATTCCTCGAACTAGGATGACGTCATCGAAATGGAATGCTGTTAACCTGCAATTTGTAGTTTATTGTGTATGAAATATGACACTCATGTGGATACGCATTTAATATAAGTTATGCCATAAACCGCTGAAAGTTTTATAAACTATTATGCAATGTTATTTCATTATTTCTTATTTTAGAGAATTGACACATAGCAACTCACATTTAAAAAAATTCTTTAGATGTGTGAGACGAGCGTTTGCCTCACCGCCTTTAAACTATTTTGGGTGGGCCTTTGTCCCACCACTACCCTCAAACTAAACCTTAAGCAAGCCCTCTGCATGTAACGCCTAGGCTCGGGGCGTCAGTTCTACTCCGACCGTGTCTTGAAAATAAACTATTGAAACTCGATTCCGTGTGATTAGTTCTACGGAGCCTAAACCCCCGGAATTTAGTGATTAACCAATATTGTGGATTAAGTGATTGGTTTAAGTGGAAAATCATAAGTGATTGTTATTCAATAGATAAATTCTGTTGGGAAACCCCGCGCCGTCAAGTTTTGGCGATCCTGTCAGGATCCCACTGACCTTACGAGATCTGTGCTAGGATCAGAAAAAGCCCTGGAACTTGAAGAAGTCCAAGCTTCCCGAAATGAAAAACGGTCGTAAAAATAAAATAAAGTAATATTGAATAAATTCTTCTTTTGGCCATATATTCGTTATCAAATTTTAATTTGACCGCGAATAGGCACAAGTGCAAACAAACAATTAGAGTGAACGAAGTAACTCTAGGAGGTAGTCCTGAGTCCTCGAAGGGAGATACGTCACCTAGCCAAGCTAATACCGATTGGAATTGCTGTCTACACTTCGACACCGCCGATAACGCCGACAACAACGCCCACGACCACTTAGATGTACAACACAAAGACCATCGCCTAAAACCTATAAAATGCAATCACTGCAAGTAATATCAAAATAGATGAAGGATATTTAATTTTGAATATCTGTTTTTATCCGTAATACTGAGTGTGATCCGCAATTCGGCGAAGAAGTAGTATTTTTCGGTCCACGCGCGTCTCCGTACTTTACCTACAGGTTTACTTGAATTGCGAAATTAGATAGATTTTTATAGACACGCTGGATTTTAAAACATATCGAAGTCAAATCTCATACTCTACGAAAGAGAGCAGCAACGATTCCGCAGATCATTTAAGCGATAACCCTTCCATTAATATCTCTACAATGGCCGATCCTATCGATGTTCCTTCAAATGCCGAGCAACTTCCTCCATCCGAGATGCTCAGTAGAATTTTGACAAAACTGGAGATAGTCGAACAAAACCAGTCGATTATGAAAGAAAAACTTTTATTTCTGGACAACGAAAATAGAAAGAGAGTACAAGATATTTAAAACTTGCTAAGCACAGCAATATGCTCGAAACCGCAGACGAGTCGCACGACGAGGATAGGCATAGGGATTCGTCATGACACATTCCTCCGCATTCTTCTCCACAAAACACTTTGCCTTCCCTTCCTGCACAGCAGCCAAACGTAGGGTCCTCTTCGCCACACGAACAGAGGCAGGTCCAACCGTTGTCCCTCGCGAGACCACCACGCGAACAGACTTCAACAGACAATCGTGTCACCCAAAACCCGGAAAACGGCACACAGGTCCGTCCGCCGTCCTTCACAAGACAAGCGCGTGAACACATTCCGTTAGATAGTCGTATTGTCCAAGATCCAGAAAATGGATCGACGCCTGCAAGGAACATAATTAGGACTATAGAGCTTTTAAAAGGTCGCGACGATAATGGCGTAGAAGATTTCATTAAAAGTATAAAAAGAGCCCAAAAGCGATGTAATCAACCCAATTTATTGATTGATTTCATCATCGCGGAAAAAATAATTGAGAATGCAAAAAGGGCTATTAGATTCACGCACATTAGTAATTATGATGAGTTGTTTGAAACTTTAAGACACAATTTTAATTCAGGGATAGAAAAATATTGACGTGGATAGATAAAGGATAGGATGAGATAGAGAAGAGGGTATTGAAAGAGATGGATGTGAATTCAGTTTGAAAAATAGATAGAAAAAGATATACGTTGCTAAATCTATGATGATACAATGAGATACGGAAGAGGAGATTAAAAAAGATAGATGAAAATTTATATTAATGCAGGGATAGAAAAATATTGACGTGGATAGATAAAAAATAGGATGAGATGGAGAAGAGGGTATTGGAAGGAATAGATGTGGATTCAGACTGAAAAATAGATAAAAAAGATATACGTTGATAAATGTATGATACAATGAGATACGGAAAAGGAGATTGAAAAAGAAAGCTAGAAATTTCGATTAATTCAGGGATAGAAAAATGATGACGTAGACAGATAAAGGATAGGATGAGATAGACAAGAGGGTATTGAAAGAGATAGATGTGAATTCAGACTGAAAAATAGATAACAAAAGATATACGTTGATAAAAGAATGATAGAAATGAGATACGGAAGAAGAGATTGAAAAAGAAAGATGGAAATTTATATTAATTCAGAGATAGAAAAATATTGACGTGGATAGATGAAGGATAGGATGAGATAGAGAAGAGGGTATTGAAAGAGGCAGATGTGAATTCAGATTGAAAAATAGATAGGAAAAGATATACGTTGATAAATGTGTGATACAATGAGATACGGAAAAGGAGATTGAAAAAGATAGCTAGATATTTAGATTAATTCACGGATAGAAAAATATTGACGTGGATAGATGATGGATAGGTCGAGATAGAGAAGAGGGTATTGAAAGAGGTAGATGTGAATTCAGATGGAAAACTAGATAGAAAAGGTATACGTTGATAGATGAATGATAAAATGAGATACGGAAGAGGAGATTGAAAAAGATAGATGGAGATTTATATTAATTCAGGAGAAGAAAAATATTGACATGGATATATAAAGAATAGGATGAGATGGAGAAGAGAGTATTCAAAGAGATAGATTTGAATTCAGATTGAAAAATGGATAGAAAATGATATACGTTGATAGATGAATGATACAATGAGATACGGAAGAGGAGATTGAAAAAGATAGATGGAAATTTTAATTATTTTAGGGAGAGAAAAATATTGACGTGGACAGATAAAGGATGAGATGAGATGGAGAAGAGGGTATTGAAAGAGATAGATGTAAATTCAGACTGAAAAATAGATAGAGATTTATACTAATTCAGGAATGGAAAAATATATACGTGGATAGATAAAGATAGGATGAGATAGAGAAGCGGGTATTGAAAAAGATAGACGTGAATTCATACCGAAAAAAATATAGAAAAAGATATGCGTTGATAAATGTATGATGATACAATGAGATACGGAAGAGAAGATTGAAAAATATAGATCGAAATTTATATTAATTCAGGGAAAGAAAATTATTGACGTTGGTAGATAAAGAATATGATGAGATAGAGAAGAAAGTATTAAAAAAGATAGATGTGAATTCAGATTGAAAAATAGATAGAAAAAGATATACGTTGATAGAAGAATGATATAATGAGATACGGAAGAGGAGATTGAAAAAGATAGTTCGAAATTTAGTTTAATTCAGGGATAGAAAAATATTGACGTGGATAGATAAAAGGTAGGATGTAATGGAGAAGAGGGTATTGAGAGAGATAGATGTGAATTCAGATTAATAAACAGATAGGAAAAAATGTACGTTGATAGATGTATGATACAATCAGATACGGAAAAGGAGATTGAAAAAGATAGCTGGAAATTTAGATTAATTCAGGGATAGAAAAATATTGACGTGGATAGATAAAGGATAGGATGAGATAGATATGAGGGTATTGGAAGAGATAGATGTGAATTCAGATTGAAATATAGATAGAAAAAGATATACGTTGATGGATGAATGATACAATGAGATACGGAAAAGGAGATTGAAAAAGTTAGCTAGAAATTTAGATTAATTCAGGGATAGAAAAATATTGACGTGGATAGATAAAAGATAGGATGAGATGGAGAAGAAGGTATTGAAAGAGATAGATGTGAATTCAGACTGAAAAATAGGTAAAAAAAGATATACGTTGATAAATGTATGATACAATGAGATACGGAAGAGAAGATTGAAAAAGATAGATGAAAATTTATATTAATTCAGGGATAGAAAAATATTGACGTGGATAGATGATGGATAGGACAAGATAGAGAAGAGGGTATTGAAAGAGGTAGATGTGAATTCAGATTGAAAACTAGATAGAGATTTATACTAATTCAGGAATGGAAAAATATTTACGTGGATAGATAAAGATAGGATGAGATAGAGAAGCGGGTATTGAAAAAGATAGACGTGAATTCATGCCGAAAAAAATATAGAAAAAGATATACGTTGATAAATGTATGATGATACAAGGAGATACGGAAGAGAAGATTGAAAAATATAGATCGAAATTTATATTAATTCAGGGAATATATATATATATATATATATATATATATGTATATAGTTAAAAGTTTGTCATAAGGACAACCGCAGGATTTCGCCGGGAGCAGGTGCTAATCTTAACAAAATGACCGCCTTTATACACTTTTTTTTACAGTTAAAAATAGTATTAAATTACCTTGTCATAGAAAAAGTTTTTTGAGTGGGGTAAGTGCCGCCGGAAACGATATTTAAAACCACCCTTGGGTATATGACAATCACAAAATCCTCAAAATGTCCGCCTTTATACACTTTTTATTCGCGTCAGAAATAGTATTAAATTACCTTGTCATTGAACAAGTTTTTGCAGTGTAGTAAGTGCCATCGGAAACGATATTTAAAACCACCCTTCAGTAGATGACAATCACGAAATCCTCAAAATGACCGCCTTTATACACTTTTTTTTACAGTTAAGAATTGTATTAAATTACCTCGTCATAGAACAAGTTTTTTCAGTGGGGTAAGTGCCGCGTGAAACGATATTTAAAAGCACCCTTCAGTATATGACAATCACAAAATCCTCTAAACGACCGCCTTTATACACTTTTTTTCACAGTTGAAAATGGTATTGAATTACCTTGTCACAGAACAAGTTTTTTCAGTGGGGTAAGTGCCGCCGGAAACGATATTTAAAACCACCCTTAGCTATATGACAATCACAAAATCCTCAAAATGACCGCCTTTATACACTATTTTTTCGAGTTAAAAATAGTATTAAATTACCTCGTCATAGAGTCAGTTTTTTCAGTGGATTAAGTGCCGCCGGAATAGATATTTAGAACCACCCTTAAGTGTATGACAATCTCAAAATCCTCAAAATCACGGCCTTTATGCACTTTTTTTCGAGTGAAAAAAACTGTTAAATTACCTCGTTATAAAACAAGTTTGTTCAGTGAGGTAAGTGCCACCGGAAAAGATATTTAAAATTACCCTTAGTCGTTCAAGATCACAAAATCGTAAATATGACCGCCTTTATACACTTTTCCTCGAGTTAAAAATACTGTTAAATTACCTTTTCATAAAACAAGTGTCTTCAGTGGGATAAGTGCCGCCGGAAAAGATATTTAAAGCCACTCTGGAAAATTAAAAAATTTTTTCTCTCAGAAAAGTGATTGCAAAAAATATTTAAAAAGATTTTGTTCGATAAAAACAATTGAAAAATTAATTATTTGCAATGGCTTAAAATAAAAATAATTTAGCTTCTAGTCGAAAAAGTGTACCGTATAAAATTGCCTAAAATGATATAATTTCGAAAATTTACAAATTTGTTGATTCATTCTTCAATTTAGAGCATTGACAATGATAGTGTGGATTTATATTTTTTAAACTTTCAAATTCACAATTGTTCCGTTTTAAGTGTTTTAATTTGCATTTTAGTTGTTATAACTTTAAATTACAACATTTTTTGCTTCAAGGTTTGGAATCTTTTAATTTTAATGACCGTGAAAAATTTGTGTGTACCGGGATATGCCCGGGATTTCTTTACTGGATTAAAATGGCCACCCTGTAACAATTTCTCTTTAGACAAAATGTGAGTTCATTCGTTTTGAGGTGCTGCCCTTCAAGTATATTTTCTTTGAAATCACTGGGAATTTAATATTTATTGATAAAAAAAAACCTCTAATAATTGAAACCATTTAACATTCTGAAGGTTTTATGTACATTCTTTTAAAACAGGTGCAAAAATTCAAGTTTTACTTAATTATAAAATTTCAAGAGGGCAGAATTCAGTGTAACGTTTAAAAAAATGATAATGTCTTATGTTGAATAGTTTACGAGATATGACTTCCCAAATATTGTAGATAATAATCAAATATTTTGGCTGGCTGATGATCGCTTGTAATCCAATTTTTAATTAATCACATTTTGTTCTTGCGGAATGCAAAAAAAGGTGCAGATTTCAGTAGATATAGGTATTCCTGGAATAGTCCTAATCTCCAGAACGTGGGATTTTTCGGCCCCCACCAAAAACAGTCAAATTTAACTTGAAAAAAATGAATTTTCTACAAAATAAATACATTTTCAAGTAAAAATGATTTTTGGTCAGGAAAAAGGAAAATTTTAAATTTTTATTTTTCAAGTTTATTTATTTTTAAGTTTATATAAATATAATTTTCCGAAGATTCTTAAGAGCATTTTCAAAGATTTCTTAATATTTCTGTATGTCAAACAAAATTTCAATAAGAAAAGAAGTTTTAACTGGACAGTTGAATTTTCAATAAAAAAGAATGAATTTTCAACCGAATAAATAGATTTTGAAATCAGAAACAAATTTTAGTGAAGAAAAAAGGAAAATCTCAACAAAATTATAATTTATGGCGAAAAATATATTTGTATAAAAAATAAAAGTTTCGAATAACTATTTATTTTTTAAGTTTTTTTTTGTTTGCTTATTTCAAGTTGATATAAATATAATTTTTACAGGATTCTTGACAAAGTCTCACAACATTTTTTAATATTTCAGATATTTCAAATAAAAATGTCAACAAAAAACATAATTTTCAATGAAACACTAACTAATGGAGATATTTTTATAATTTCATTCTTCAATTCTACTCCCTAAGGCCAAAAATGGTACAAAACTGTCGTAATATTTGTAAAATGACCAACTATTTACAAGAATTTTTTAAATAAAAATCAATGTGTATTATATTCAAATAACATTTTAGTTGAAAACTAGTTTCTTCTAGTGAAAAATGTTCTTGACTGAAAATTTAAATATTCCATTTTAAAATGTAAATCTTTTGAAAATTCGTTTTTCTATTAGTTTTCAATTAATTTTCTCAACTTAAAATTTATCCATTCCATCCTCTGTTGAAAATCTATCTTTTTCAATTGAAAATTCATCTTTTATGTTGAAAATTTAAATATTTCGTTTAAAATAGTAGTTTTTTTTTTTGTTAAAAAATAATTTTGTAGCTGAAAATATGACGATTCCATTTTTGGTTTTGGAAAAATTCTTTTTTCGGTAAAAATCGAAAAATTGATGCTAGTTTCTGAAAAAAAAAAAATTTTTTAAATAAAAAATAAAAATTTGAATGTAAGGAGACTTTCATATGTTCTTGCTTAGAAAAAGGAGACGATAATCTTGAAAATGCAGAACAGTAGTCTTTTAAAAAATTTCTTACAAATAAAAATTAACTTTTTTTTTGTTAGAAATTAATTTTTTAATAAAAATTCAATTTTTCTATTTTTGCCTAAATTTAATTTTTTTACTTGGAAATTCATGTATATAGTGTAAAACTACCTATGAATGTAACTATAATTTAACTCTTTTGTTGATAATTCATTTCTTTAGTTAAAAATTCATGCATCATTTTGAAAATTGACCTATATTTTTTAAATATATTTTGGTTATGAATTAATTTTTTTAAACTGAAAATGGAACGATTCAATTGTTTGTTGAAAATTATTTTTTTTTTAAGTAAAAATTCAACTATTTGGTTGAAAATCCATATATTTTGTGGAAAATTTCACTTTCATAGTTAAAAAATCCTATTTTTAGTTAAAAATTCATCCATTTTCATAGAAAATTAATCTTCCTGCTTGAAAATTCAATTTTTATTGAACAATTTAACTTTTTTATTGAAAAGTCATTTTGTTTTGCTTGACAATTAATTTTTCTGACTAAAAATTTAACTTTTATATATATTTTTTTTGAAAATTTATCTTTTTTAGTTGAAAAATCATTGATCGCGTTGAAAATTTAACTATTTTGTTGACAATAAGTTTTTTGTTGTTGTTATTAATAAATTTTTGAAACTGAAAGTGGAACGTTACAATTCTTAGATAGAAAATTAATTTTTTCAAATGAAAATTTAACTATCCCATTTTTTTTTAATTTATTTTTTTATTTGACAATTCATATATTGTGTTGAAAATTTGTCCTTTATGGGAAAATTCATATTTTTAGTGGAAAATTGAACAGTTTGGTTGAAAATTAGTTTCTTTTAGTGGAAAATTTTCTTAACTGGAAATTTAGATATTATATTTTTCGTTGAAAATCCGACTATTTTGGTAGAAAATTCTTTTTTTTCAGTAGAAAATTGAAATGTTTTCTTGAAAATTCGTTTTTTATTGGTTTTCAATTAATTTTCTCGACTTAAAATTTACATATTCCATTTTTCATTTAAAATTGATCTTTTTTAGTTAAAAATTCATGTCTTATGTTACAAATTTAATTATTTATTTTCAAATTCCTTTTTTTTCGCTTGACAATTCTTTTTCTTGACTAAAAATTTATTTATTCAGTTTTGCGTGATAAATTTTTTTTTTTTTTTTTTTTTTTTAAAATTCAGCTATTTTTTTGAAAATTCGTCATTCATAGGAAAATTCATATTTTTTGTGAAAAATTGAAAATTCATCTTTTAAGGTAAAAATTTAAACATTCGATTTTTCATTTAAAATTGATCTTTTTTAATTAAAATTTCATGTTTATGTTAAAAATTTAACTATTGTTTTTTAAATTCCTTTTTTTTGCTTGACAACTATTTTTCTTGACTAAAAATTTATTTATTCAATTTTTCGTAAACATTTTTTGTGGTTGTTGAATATTCCTCATTTATATAGGAAAATTCGTATTTTTACTAAAAGATTGATCTGTTTGGTTGAAAAGTCGTTTTTTTTACGTTGATATTGATTTTCCTGACTGAAAATTTAACTATTCCATTTTTTTTCAAATTTAACTATCACATTTTATTTTAATTTAACTATTCCATTTTTGGTTTAAAATTGATCTTTTTTAGTTAAAAATTCATATTTTATGTTAAAAATCTTACCATTTAAAAAAATTTTTTTTTTTGCTTGACAACTACTTTTTTTATTTACTGAAAATTTATCTATTCAATTTTTTTTTAAATTGAACTATTCCATTTTTCTGTTGAAAATTGATTTTTGTAGTTAAAAATTCATGTTTTATGTTAAAAATTTAACCATTTTTGTTTGAATTCCTTTTTTTTGCTTGTCAAATATTTTTTTTTCACTAAAAATTTATCTATTCAATTTTTTGTTGAAATTTTTTTGTTGTTGAAAATTCAGCTATTTTGTTGAAAATTCGTATTTTATAGAAAAATTCATCTTTTTAGTGAAAAATTCAATTGTTTGGTTGAAAATTTGTTTTTGATTCGTTGATAATTTGTTTTCTTGACTGAAAATTTAACTATTCCATTTTTTTGTTGTTTAATTTAACTATTCCACTTTGTTGTTGAAAATTGATCTTTTTTAGTTAAAAATTCATGCTTTATGTATATATTATATATTATACTATAGTATTATTATTTTATTAGCCTTCGATAAACCACGGTGGACTGCATGGGGGTCGTTGGGGGGGGGGCTAAAATTGGGCCTCGATGTAATTATTAAATTTTATTAGTTGTTAAAAGTTTAATTGTTTTGAGAGCGCTCCTTTGTTCTAAAAAAAAAACATTAATGATTGTAATATTTATATGCGAAATAGTATATTATGCACCAAGTGGGGAAACTTTATTTTTATTTTAGTATGAATTCAGAAAATTTGGTAAAATTACGGAAATTATGAAAATTTATGGTAAATTTGTAAATTAGCAAAAATGTTAAAAACTACAACAATTATTGGAAATTAGTATGTTTATAAATTACCTACAGTTTTCAAAATTTCAGAAATTTTCAAAACATCAATATTTATTTTAAATTTATAAATTACGAACAATTTTTAAAATTCTTGAAATATAAAAATGTTTAAAATTTTTCATATTTTTAATATTTTTTAAATCCTTAAATTTTTAAAAATTCTGGAAATTTAAAAATATTAGAAATTTTTTCAATTATTGAAGTTTTTTAAATTCTTAAATTTAAAAAAATTTTCAAATGATAACAATACTTTTGAAAATTCTTGAATTTTTGAAAAATTTTGAAATTTTGCAAATTTATAAAATACTTGAAATTTTGACAAATCTTAACATTTTTGAAATTTCGGACGTTTCTGAAATTTTCAAAATTCCTCAAATTTGTTTAATCTATGGTCAATTCATAAATTACTAAAAAAAATGTAAATTCTTGAAATTAAACTTTTTTTAATTCACGGAAATTCAGAGTATTCAAAAATTTCCAAAATTTTCGTTAATTTATGGTAATTAACTGTAAATTTTGTAAGTCATCGCTTCGAAATGATTCAATATGTCACACAAACCGTTTTTTAAATTTTTGAAAATTTCAAGAATTACCAAAAATTGTCTAACTCTCAAGAATTTCCAAGGCTTTAGAAATTTTTGAAAATTCTTTAATTTTGTGAAAATCTTGGAACTTTTAAAAATCCTTAAAATTGTTCAAATTCTTAAAATTTTGAAATTACTTGTATTTAGAAAATTCTATAGATTTGATCAATTCTTAAAATTTCAAACGTTTTTCAAATTTTAGAAATTTTGAAATTTATGGTTAATTTATCTATTACCAAAAATTTTGAAAATTTTAGAAATTTGCGGAAATTCAGAGTATCCGAAAATTTCCAAAATTTTCTGTAATTTATGGTAATTTATCGGTAACTTTTGTAACTCATCCCTTCGAATTCTGACAATCTGTTAAAAAACCTTAAAATTGTCAAGATTCTTTAAATTTTGACATTACTTGAATTTTGAAAATTCTTTAAATTTTGGAAATTCTTCAAATCTTAAACATTTTTGAAATTTTTGGTAATTTTATATATTACCAAAAATTTTGAAAATTTTAGAGAGTTGCGGAAATTTGATGAATCCAAAATTTTCGGTAATTTATAGTAATTTATCGGTAACTTTTGTAACTTATCGCTTCGAGTTGGTTCAATCTGTCAAACAATCTTTTTTTTAGTTTTTAAATATTTCAAAATTTCAGGAACTTTGAAAAATTTGTGAAATTCTTGAAATTTTGAACATTCTTTAATATTGTAAAAATGGTACATTTCTTGAACTTTTTAAAATTCTTACAATTTTGAAAATTTTTTAAATTTTGGAAATTCTTGAAAACTTGAAAATTGTTGACATTTTTCAAATTTTGGAAATTCATGAAAGGAATATTCCTGAACTTTAAAAAAAATGTTAAAATTCACCGAAATTGAAAGTATTATCAAAATTTTGAAATTTTCTGTAATTTGTCGGTAACTTTTGTAACTTATCGATTCGAAATGGTTTGAGCTGTTAAAAAATGAGTTTTTAAAATTTTTTTAAATTTCAAGAATTATCAAAATTTTTCTTACTCTTAAGAATTTCTCAAGTTTTTGAAAATTCTTTAATTTTGTAAAAATCTTTAAAAATTTGTAAAATGCTTAAAAATTTTGAAATTCTTAAAATTTTGAAAATTTGGAAATTCTTCAAATTTGTAACATTTTTTAAATTTTAGTAATTTTAGAAATTTATGGTAAATTTATAGATTACTAAACAATTTGAAACTTTTAGAAATTCGCAGAAATTCGGAGTATCCAAAAATTTCCAAAATTTTCGGTAATTTATCGGTGACTTTAGTAACTTATCGCTTCGAGTTGGTTCGATCTGTCAAATAATCTTTTTTTTTCAATTTTTAAATATTTGAAAATTTCAGGAACTTTGAAAATTTTTTAAATTGTTGAAATTTTGAAAATTTACAAAATTCTTTAATTTTTTTAAAAATCTTCAATTTTGTAAAAAAATGTAGAAATGACCAAATTTAAATTTTTTAGAAATTTCGGAAATTCTTGAAATTTTCAAAATCCTTAAAAAAATTTCAATTCTTAAATTAAAAAAAAATTGAAAATTCTCTAAAGTTTGGAAATTGTTAAAATTTTAATCATTTTTGAAATTTGGGAAATATATGGTAAATTTATAACTTACCAAAAATTTTAAATTCTGAATTCGCTTCGGGTTGATAATTTGTATTCCATTCAGATGATCGAAAATGTAAATAGTGTACTGCAAGACATCCTTCCTTCCGTATCTTATTGAAGCTTCTCCTCCCATACAGTAGATCGTAAACGAACACCCTTTATTAAACTGTGATATCTCGGTTGATAAAATCAAAGCCTCTTAATCATAATGCAAATATAATTAAGCGCCGGGCGAGGATGTGATTCCCAACGAATTTTTCAAAAACGTTTCAGAAAATTGAGTACAGTACTTAGGGCGCCTCTTCGACGAGATCTGGATTGAGAAAAGATTCTTATCTAGCTCAACTAAAATGCATGTATTTATGCTGCATAAAACGAACGATAAATTTGTTCCCCAGAATAACCGGGAAAGTGCTCTTGTGAACAGTATTGCTGAGATCGTCTCTTAGATACCGTTGACAAGTTTGACTGTTTGCGTTAACGAGGTTAACATTCTTCCAGAAAATCATGCCGGCATCAGACTTAGAAGAATTGGTATTCAGATGTATTTGTCTATCTCAAAGAGACTAATTTGTTCTTTTTATATAGATTTTAAAAAGGCTTTGGGCCCAGTAAACCACTGTCATCTATGGCGCTATTCATATATGATCTAGAGGGGTACTTAAAAAATCACGGTATGCATAAAATTTTGATAGACCACTTATGTGACGTTATCCTGCATGCTTGTGCTGATGACTTAGTCGTATTCGCTTACTCTCAGTCTGTCTGACAAGCAAAAATTTACCTCATCGCGCAATATTGTATGAGCAATTTTTTAACGGTCAATTAAGCAAAATCATAAGTTATGGTTTACCGCAAAGGTCAGCCATGTGAATACAAATTCTTGGACGAACAGACTCAGCTGGAAGTTTTGGGTGAATTCGTCTATTTTGGTGTTCATACATTAAACTCGGGTCTAACTTATAAAGAGTTTATGAAGAGAATATCTGCTGCAAATGTTGCTACTGGTGCTGTCTTAAGAATTTCATTTGCATCTAAATGTAATGCCTGGCAAACAAATACAACCTTTTTTCGTAGCCTCACGCTTAGTGTTCTTTTTTACGAAATAGAAGTCTGGGAACTAAGGTATTTTAAGATTAAGTTAGCTCACGATAACTTCAAGTCAGTGCTAAGATGGTTGTCGAGATTGCTAGGTTTGCCTGATGATAGTTATCCTAAAAGGTGTTTTCTTAAATTAAATGTTATGTCCTTGATGCCTGATTGCAATCAGAAGTATAAGTGAATTGTCCAGCGCAAAAATATGTTCGCCCTAAAGAATTCGGTGCCAATGTGTCTTGACTTGGATTCAGTGTCACTGGCTGTCACTTGAAAGTCCACTCAAGCTTTCAATCATATCTACATCCTAGATTACCTGTTTATATAACTACTATTGTTGCTCAACTTGGACGTCTGGACTCTGTCAGGTGTTGTATACGTAATGGAAAATATAAATTTACTTAAGATCCTGCTAGACTCTGTCCCATATGTAAACTTACTGTAACAGAGAATTTTGATCAGTTACTAGCTGTTCGTCCTGCCGACTCATACTCAAGAATATCAATCATGTGTCAGTCAGCAACCACTACACTCAGTAGTCAGTATTGATTGAGTATTCTGAACTCCAATTGTCCACAAGGGCTGCGTGAAGCTGCATTGTACGTCCCTCAGATACTACGAATTGGAGCATTCGTCCTTGAGACGCGACTGTCTTGATACCCTTCAGCAATTTCTCTCTTATATAATTTTTTGTCATCTACTTCATTCTATTTTGCTGTTTGTACTGGATCCATAGAATTAATGTTTGTTTCTATTCGTACCTTATATTGTAACTCATTTGTATCGATCTTTGGTAAAAAAACAGATTCTTGAATGAATACAGTAATAGCAGTCTGAATTCGTTAAAAATCATCTGAAATTCTTATAAAGCTCATCGAATTCTTTGAAATTATTTCAAATTCAAAAGAACATAATTCTTACTATTATTACACGTTAGTCACTTCTAGATAATTTCACTACGATTTCGGTTTAGAAATTATATTTATGTGGAAGAACTGTACTTTAGAACGAAATTTCATTAGTAAATAACTTCGTCTTTATCTAAAAAAAACCCACTTCGAGAAAAAAACCAACTGCTTGACAGAAAATCAAAGAATTAATTGCTTCATGTTCTACTATCTGGTCAGAAATGCATCTTTACTGGCTGGAAATGATCTTGTTGGTTTACATTGAGCATTTTAGTTTGAGGCTCAAACTAACCTCGAAAAAATGTATCTTTGTGGGTTGGAAATTCAGCTATTTAGTTACAAATTCTATTATAATGCTGAAAATTAATTTCTTTGTTGTGAGGGAAAGAACAGAAACCTTATTCATGCATGAATGTTTTCAGTGAGAGACGTAGGAGCCGACCTAAATATACAAATGTTAATTGTATGAATATAAGCTAAAAATAGAGACTTTTTGTTTTCTCCATGTTCCTTATAAATAGTCGTATTCATGAATGTATTATATAGAATTAAAAAAAAATAATAGATATATTATATTAGTATATTCACCAATATATTCTCAAATGACAAATATTAAACAAAAAATTATCATCTTCAACCAAAGATTCAAATTTTCAACTAAAAAAGAGGATTTTTCGAGCAAGAAGATTAATTTTCTACCAAAAAATACGAATTTTGAAATAAATAGTTAAATTTTCAACTTATATACATAAATTTATCATTAAATAGTTGAAATTTTAACTAAAATATGTATGTTTTTTAACCAAAAATGGAATAGTTGAATTGTCAGTAAAAAAATTAATTTTCAACATGAAATGTCACGAATTTTCAAGAAAATAGTTAAACTTTCAGCCAAGGAGATTAATGTTTAACTAAAATGATGAATTTCGAAAAAAAATTAATTTTCAACAAAAGAGTTAAACATTCAACCAATGAGTTGAATTTTCAACTAAATAGATGACTTTCTAATCATGAAGATTAATTTTCTACAACAACAAAAATACATGAATTTTAAACCAAATAGTTGAATCTTCAACTAAAAAAGAAAGGTTAAGAAAACTAATTTTCAACTAAAAATGAAACGAATTTTCCACATTATAGTTTAAATTTCAAACGAAGAGATGAATTTTCAATTAAAATTATGAATCTTCAATAAAAAAATAATAATTTCAAACTAAAAAGATTATTTTCAATCAAGAAGGAAAAAAATTGCAAGCTAATTGTTGAGTTTTCAACCAAATAGTTGAATTTTCAACCAAAAAAGACGAATGTTTAACCAAATATTTGAATTCTCTACCAAAACAGATTGATTTTCGAGCGAACAGTTTCATTTAAAAAGAAATATATGCTACCAAAGATATAATTTTTCTACCAAAAAAGATTTTTTTCATCGAGAAAAAAAACAAAATTCCAACCAAATTGTTAAAATTTCTACAAAACAATTGAATTTTTAAAACAAAAATATATATTTTCAACGAATAGTTGAATTTAGAATTCGAAAAAATAAGTTTTCAATAAAACAGATTAATTTTCAACCAAAATCGATAACTTTGGAATAAAATCGTTGACTTTTTATCAAACAGACAGAAAAAAATTTCAACCAAATTGTTGAATGTTTTACAAAACAATTAAATTTTCAAAACAAAAATATAAATTATCAAATAATGATTGAATTTTCTAGCAAAATAGTGGAATCTTTGAATAAAAAAAAAATAAAAATTTAAACTAAAAACGATAACCTTGAAATAAAATCGTTAATTAATTATTAATTAATTGTTAAGTTCAACAAAGAAAAGTTAGATTTCCTTCTTAGGCTCTGTTGAATTCGCATTTAAATGGAAATACTGTGAAGCCAATGATAAATAAATAGGAATTTTGATAAATAATAGACTAAAGAATAATAGTTTAAATAAGCACTAAAGTTCATTTTTAATCCTTTCAAAATATTAGGTAAGAAACCTGAAAATTCTTCTTCGAAAATGCATCGAAGTTAGTTTAAATAAAAAAAGCGCGGAGCACCATATGGACGTTAGGAATAATAATTGTTTAAAAAATTATTAGACTATTTATTAAACCATTATTAATTATTCACTTCTGACTTTACATGCAGGGAAGTTTCAGAAAATTATAGTTTTTTTCAATTATTTCACACCATGTCGGTCATAGTTTCTGTAAATAACCGCAGGAGTCAACTAATTAACAAACCTGGTTGTAGAAATCTGGTTATATATTCAAGGTACATTCACAATAAATTCACGATATGTTAAAGGTAAATTCAAACCAAGCTTCATTTATAAAATGGAATCCCTACAAATTGTTCCTCTAGGGAAAAAGGCTTTAATTAAATTTTTCATTAAATGTTTCTTAATTCAAAAGTGTCTGATACAGTATTCCAAGCAATTTTCCGGATTTCCCAACACTCCCCCTACTTCCCCTCTCCTAATCTTCCCTCATTTCTCCTACTTTTCCACCCCTTATTCCATATCACTTCCCCTACTCCCTCCTCTCACTTCCCCTCAAGAACGAAGGACAGAAACGGCATTTTTAATTATTTAAAATTCTCAATGCTTTTTCATTTCAGCCTTTTTATCGAGTTGTTCATTAAAAGGCAATTTGCATTGTGTATGTAAGACAATCTTATCTTTTTACTTGACAGCTAACCTCAAATTCTGAAAGATTTATTTACGATTTAATTTCAACCCATTAATCATATAACTTCTGATTAGCAATTGAATCTTATAATTTAGATTCTGAAGACAAAAGAAATAATAATTCAAGATCATTTACATTATAGTACGTACGTAAACAAACCAGCGTCGTATTGAAATAAGGAACTTTCCTGCTACGATAAATAAAAACTGCAACGATGTGCTTGCACTGTTCACTTAGACCAGCTTTGCAATTGCATTCCATTTTTAATATTTTGCCATTCAAAGCAATTTCACCTTTTATTTCGTGAGGATTGTTTTTTAAACACGATGTTTGCATACAATATGCTACAAGAGCAAACAAATCAGTCACCGTATTTTTCCCACAATAAATAATATGTCCAGCGTTTAAAACACGTTCGCCTTCGATAAAATTTCTCTTCGTTGGCGAGGAATTAGCGAAAACACAAATTTCACAAATAAAGAGCTTTAATGATGAATACTTGAATGGAATACTTAAATTTTCAACCAAAAAGATGAAGTTTCAAACAAGAAGATTAATTTTGAAACATAAAGAATAATTTTCTACCAAAAAATACGTTTTTTTAAGAAAAGAGATAAATTTTCAACTAAAAAAGACCAACTTTCAACCAAATAGTTTAATTTTCAGTTGAAAAAATTAATTTTCAACAAAAAAATTTCCTACAAAAAAAAACACAAAGAAATTTTCAGTCAAAGTGATAAATTTTTTCATAAAATGATAAGTATTTTACTGGAATAGATAAATCTTCAACTGGAGTAGATAAATTTTGAGTCAAATAGATGAATTTTTATCAAAATAGTTTATCTTTTAACCAAGTAGTTGTATTTTCAACCAAAAAATTAATTTTTCAACCAAAATTGTACATTTTAAATTGGAATGCTTGAATTTTCAACCGAAAATATAAATTTCCAAACAAGAAAATTAATTTTTATATAAAAAGATTAATTTTATACCAAGAAAGACGATTTTTCAATAAAATACATGAATTTTTAACGAAATATTTGATTTTTTAACAAAAAATATCAGTTTTCAACATAAAAATTCAATTTTTCAGTTTCAATTTTCGGATAAAAAAATTAATTTTCAACCAAGCTTATAAATTTTAAACTAAAATAATGAATCATTGACTGGAATAGTTTAATTTTCAACTAAAAATGGTAATTTTTCATTCCGAAATTGGATGGACAAATTTTTAATTTTTTATTATGTTCAACTAAAGAGATGAATTTTCAACTACAATGTTAGAATGTTCAATTCGAATAATTACATTTTCAGTTTAAAAAAAGAATAATTTTTTGTTAGAGAAAAAACTAATTTTCAACAAAATAGCTCACTTTTCAACCAAAGAGATAAATTTTTAATTGAAATGATGAATCTTGAACCAACAAAAATTAATGTTGAACAAAAGAGTTTAACTTTCAACTCACAAAATTAAATTTGTATTCCGAAAAAGATGAATTCTAAACAAAAAATCTAGTAGTTGTTATCCCAACCAAAAAAATTAATTTTTAATCAGAAACAGTTTAATTTAGCCAAAAAAAAACTACTTTTCGACATAAGTTGAATTTTCAATTTAAAAAGATTTTTTAGTTGTCAAGGGAGAGAAAAAATTGCAAACAAGCTGTTGAATTTTCAATGAAAGCGGTGAATATTTGAATTTTTAACCAAAAACGATCAATTATTATCAAACATAATAATTCAATTTTCACATTCAAAAATTAAATAAACTAAATTAAAATTCTCGCGCTTTAAAGTATGTAGATACTTTTGTTTTAACTTATCCGAAGTTTAACAATAAGATAGTTCAAAAAAGGCTTTTTTGAAGAAAAATGAGTTTTTAATTCAGTTTAAAATTTAGGTTAAATAATAATTTTGTCGCTTAGGAAAACTGGACCTGATGATTACAAGTGCTGCCTCAAAAGTGATAAGTTTGAAACATGAAAAAAGACTTAAAAATCATCTTTAAAACAACCTTTTTATTCGCAGCAACAATTAAATGGAAAATTTTTACGCAAAAATTCCACTTAGAAGTTGTAAATTAATTAAATTTTTTTCAAACATTTACGTAGATTCTTAATATCTGTTGAGTGAGTTTTCTGCAAGTTTGAGATTAAAAGATAAAACCTTTCTCAAAATTTTAGTACGTCAACTTTCAAGTAATATAATCTGCTATGAACATTATGTTTAAAAACATCATGTTGACCCTAAATATCTAGCTATTTATTAAAAGACCATAATTTTCAATTTTCGAGACATCAGAAACTTTATTTCAAAAATTATATCAATATTTTGATTATATATTTAAAGGAGGCAATGAATGATAGTGCAAATAATTGTACATTCAATTGTTGCAACAAATAAAAAAATGGCTTTAAATAGGACCATTATTAATATATATAATAATATTAATATGAAATATAAAATTACTAATTCAACAGTGAGATACAATGCTAGTAATTGCATTAATAAAATTTCTACTAATTCGGATTTAGAGAGTGAATTTTCAATCCAAAAGAACAAATTTTCAAACAAAAAAGAGGATTTCTCAACCAAATCATGATATTTTTACAAAAATAATACAATTTTCAACAAAACAGTTGAATTCTTAAACTTCACTTTAACACAGTTGCATTTTCAACAAAAAAAAGATGAATTCTCAATCCAAGGGAACGAATGTTCAAAAAGAAGTTGAATTTTCGACTAGGAAAGATGAATTTTTAACAAAATACTTGAACCTTCAGCAAAACAATTAAATTTTCAAGAAAATAGTTGCTTCTATAACAGGGCTCTAAACTGCTCAAGCTTCAAAAAATAGTAAAATAGTAACCATACTTCTCTGAAAAAAGTAACCGAAAAGTAACAATGTGGCAAAAAAGTAACCAAAAAGAAAGATTTTTTTCTCTTTTTTTCAACTAAAATTATTAATGTTCAACCAAAAATATATGTTGAAGAAAATAGTTCAACTTTTAACAAAATGGTTGAATATTTCTGACTAAAAAAATATGAATTGTTAACGAAAAATGTAATAGCTGAACCATGGCCTCCATCCGAGAGAGGCCTATTGTGGGTGGCACTGCGTGATACTGGTGACGTAACCGCATAGTTTCTTTGCGTTGTGGAGTTAGCCCAATGCAACGTGGCTGACTGCAAGAGCCGTAGCTCTTGGGCCTATTTTATTATTATCATTATTATTATTATTATTTGTCGTACACTTGAATAAAGAAACAGTTACCAAAATAAAGTTCTTATTGTACACGCAACTTCCCAGTTATTCTCACAATACTTTTTTCGTCATATTTTTACGTTGGAGTGTAATTACAGAAATCACATAATTTATTTTGTATTGAACCTCAAATATTTTCATACTTTTATGTTTATTCATTATGATTATATGTTAAGAAATTATTGTTATATTGAAAATTATTCTAAGAAAAGTAAAATGTTACTTCAAATTTATAATAAATTATTTAAATTAAAAAATACAGAGAATATACACTATTCTTCGTTCTTTCACTAACTTTAATAGTAGCACATAACTTTTCGGTGTTCCGGATTACAAGGTGTTTGAAAGAAAATGATTTGATTTTTTCACAAAATGTTTCAAAAATTAACCTAAAATCTTGCATATTTTTGTTTCAGAATTTTTGAAATCTTTTGAAATTTTTGAAAATATTTCTAAATTCTCTTTCATCAATAATGTTTAGAAACATTTGGAACAAAAAATTCTTTAAAATATTAACAGTGCTAATTACCTAAAGGATAAGTTTTCTTTAAGGAAAACTAATTTTCAGATATGAGCATGATTTTCACATTGATATTAACAACTTTTTAAAGTCAATAAATATTTTTTATATTTTCTAAATAATGTCACGTAGTTGTCATGTTTTACTTGTAAAGTTCGGGAAAAAATATTTTTTCCAACTTCTTCTAAAGTTACCCTCCAACAATTAAATTTCTTGATGTAATTTTTGAAAAAACGTTTGAAATTTTTTTTTTTTAATTTTGAAATGTTTGATGTCAAGAACAATTTTTCTTAAAACTTAAAAGATTATATAGATTGTGACGTCAATTTTAACTAATGTAGTCAATAAATAAATAAAGTTTTTTTTCATCTTTGTGAAATCTTTCAAAATTCTTAAAAAGCTTATTTCTGTCTTGTGCTTCAAAAATCTGCATTTACTTTCACACTTTTTAAATCTTTTGAAATTTGAAGTGGTTTGTATATTATTTGCAAACTTCTAAGTCTTCTAGATATCTTTTGAAATAAGATTTTTTTTCTAATTTTTTGGTTAATTCTGCAAAATTTAAAAATTTGCCCTGAAATCTTCCAAAGTATTTTTCGACAATTTAGGAAATCTTTTTATAAATTTTCTTCAACTGGATTTAAAAAAAACATTAAACATTTTCCTAGAAATCTGAAGACAATTTTTTCATTCTCTTCAAAAATCTCAGAAGTTTATTTTTTTTTTATTTTTCTCTCCCAATCTTCAAAAATCTAGATTTTGCTTAACATTCTTTAAGATCTTTGCAAATTTGTAATTCTATATTAGGCATCTTGAATCTTTTTAAGTTTCAAAATATCTTTCAAAATTTAAAAATTTTCCCTGAAATCTTACAAAATCCTTTTCGACAATTTTGGAAACATTTTAAAAATTTTCTTCAACCTCATTTGAAAAAAAAAACATTAAACATTTTCCTAGAAATCTTAAGGAAATTTTGTCATTCTCTTCAGAAATCTCAGAACTTTCTTTTTTTTTTAACTGGAAATCTTAAAACTTCTGAGTGCTCTTGAAGCTTCTTCAGATGTTTTAAAAGTACCCCAAAATATTTAAAATCCTCGGAAATACCCAATTATTCTTGTATTGAAAAACAAATATTTAAAACTTATTAATTTTCACTTCAAATTTGTTCAATGGTTAAATTTGATTTGAAATCTATGTCCTTCAGGACAGTAACTTTTTTAATTAAAAGATTCTAAAATTGAAGCTTTTTCTCATTCAAAACGTTTAAAGATTGATTACTTTTCTATTGCTGAAAATTATTATTTTTTTAACTAAAAGAGTAATTATTCCATTTTTGGTTCATTTAACCATTTGATTAAAAATCCCTGTATTTTGGTAGAAATGCTAGTTTCTTGGTAAAAAATTAATCTGTCTGCTTAAAATTTTATCTTTTCGGTTGAAAAGTCATTTCTTCGACTTTTTACTGAAAACTTAACTATTCTATTTAAAGTTGAAAATTCATCTTTTGTATTAAATTGAAGGTTCAACAATATAGGTTAATTTTTTTCTA
>JAABKJ010075445.1:86045993-86065951 GCA_011634705.1 Andricus grossulariae | reverse complement strand
AAACTCAACAATTTTGCGGAACATTTAGTTTTTTGTTGAAATTTCATATTATTTCTAAAAAATTCTGCTTCTTGGTTTAAAAAGTGATCATTTTGGATTAAATTTTCTTTCTTCATTGACTCAAAAACCTTTCCCGGTTTAGTATTTATCTAGTTTTTTTTTCTCAATTCGTATCTTTTGGTTTAATCCAACTGTTTTTTGTTTCAAAATAAAAATATTTTTTTTACGGAAATATCAACTACTGTTTTTTTTATTGAGAATTCATTTTTTTTTTAATTGAAGACTCAACTATTTCGATAAAAATTCATCTCTCTAGTAGCTCAGTGGTTAGAGCACCTGACCGGAAATCAGTTGACCTGGTGTTCAGATCCTAGCGGATTGAAAGGAGAAGATCTTTTTTTCTGAATGAAATTTAAGTGCATCGTAATTGTTTTCAGCGAATTTGGAATTGCCGTCAGGACGCCATAATAACATTATGTTTTCAAAGTGTTTAAGTTTGCAGTAAATATATAATATTGATTAAAAAACGGCTAACCTGTGTGTTACAAAGCTTGTATTTCACGCTCCATGGTTTTCCTTTGCATGGTTTTTTTCGACAACGCCTTTGTTGTCTGGAGATACCACCATCACAACTCCTGAAAAAATGGTACGTTAACTTCTTAAATAAAAATTTCATGAATTCTCTTAATAACATTAAAAGGATATTTTTTTCAAATTAATAACATGTATATGCTTTCAGAAATGGTTTGCGCAGGTTCAAATTTGGATTTCATTTTTGTAAGTTGGGCCAAAAAAAGTTGAAATTTCCGGGACAAAGGGGAACCCCTTTTTAAGTAAAATTTGATAATCAGCGAATGTCTCCAAAGTTATATCGAACACGAAGTAAGAAAGCGAGTAAGGTTTCCGGACTAGTAGAGTCAGAACTTTGAAAACTCATAAATTATTCTCTATAGTCTGCACTGTTTCCGTGAAAAACGTCTGCAACAATTCCAGATGGCAAAAGTTACCACGAAAATTAGCAAAGAGAAAAGAGCGACTTATTTCGAATTTTTAATATTCCATAGAGCTTCAGCAGTAAGTTTCCTGATGATAAATTCCAAAATTTCCAAAAAAATTTAGTTTCTTTTGGGAAATACACGCTTTCTACTTTTTTCTAGTTTTCTCTCTCAAATGCAAAAAAAAAGTCAACTACTTTCGCTTGAGAAAGCTACTTTTCTATTTCTATTTTTTTCTATTATTCTACTAATCTTCTTTTTTTTAGTTTTAAATGAAACTATTTTTGTAGAAAATTAACTTTTTTGTTGACAATTCACATTTTTGAGTTAAAAATGCATCTTCTTTGATAGCAACGTTATTTTTGGTATTAAAATGCAACTGTTTAGTTAAAAATTCATTATTTTGTTAAAAATTAAACTATTTTGTTGAAAAGTCATCTCCTTTGGCAACAAATTCAGCTGCTTGATTGAAAGTTGAATTAATTTGTTGAAAAATCGTTTTTTTATTGTAGATTGAAAATTCATCTTTTGGGTGAAATTCTTTTGTCAAAATTGATCGTTTTCAGCTACGTTATTTTATTTGAAAATGCATATTTTTTGGTCGAAAATTAATCTTCTTGGTTGAAAATTCATCCTTTTTATTAAAAATTCAACTTTTTGGGTCTAAATTAATCTGTTTCGGTGGATGATTCGACAATTTGGTAGAATATTAAACTATTGGGTTGAAAATTAACTTTTTTTTGAAAATTAAACTATTTTTCAGAACGTTTCACTTTTTTGTAGAAAATTAACTTTCTGTTAGAAAATCTTATTCTTGGGCAGAAAACTCATCCGTTTTGTAGTTAATTCATCCTTTTGGTGAAAAATTTTACTATTTGGTTAATGATTCGTCTTTTTTAGTTGAAAATACAACTACTTGGTTGAAAGTTGAACTATTTTGTTAAAAATTAATTTTTTGGATTGTAGATTCATCTCCTTCGTTGGAAATTCAACTTCTGGGTTCAAAATTCATCTTTTGGGTGGAATTATTTTCTTGAAAATTCATTTCTTTCAGATACGTTATTTCATTTGAAAATTCATCTCTTTCATTGAAAATATAACTATTTTTTGAAAATTCGCTTTCTTTTTGTGAAAATTCATTTTCAACAAGCAATATAATTATTCCATTTTTGGTTGAAAATTGATCGTTTTTATAAAAAATTGACCTTTTCTAGTTGAAAATTAATGTAATTCGTCAAAAATTCATCTTTTTTGGTCGAAAATTAATCTTCTTGGTTGAAAATTCATCGTTTTTGTTAAAACTTTAACTGTTTGAGTCTAAATTAATCTGTTTAGGTTGAGAATTCAACAATTTGATAGAATATTCAACTATTTGGTTAAAAATGATCTTTTTTATGTAAATTTACCTATTTTGAAGAAAATTTAACTTTTTGGTAGAAAATTAACTTTCCTGTTAGAAAATCTTACTCTTGGGTTGAAAATTCATCCGGTTTGTAGATAATTCATCCTTTTGGTTGAAATTTTTACTATTTGGTTGAAGATTCACTTTTTTTGTTGAAAATACAACTGCTTGATTGAAAGTTGAACTAATTTGTTAAAAATTAATTTTTTTTATTGTAGATCTCTTTTTTTGACAATATAACTATTTTTCAAAAATTAGTTCACTTTTTGTGAGAATTCATTTCTTTAAATAACAATGTAACTATTCCATTTTGTGTTGAAAATTTATTGTTTTTTAAAAAAATTCATCTTTTTTGGTCAAAAATTAATCCTCTTGGTTGAAAATTCATCCTTTTTATTAAAAATTCCACTTTTTAGAGTCCTTATTAATCTGTTTCGGTTGGGGATTCAGAAATTCGCTAGAATATTCAACTATTCGGTTGAAAATTAACTTCCCGACAGAATATTGCCAAATTATAAAATATCTTAACAAGAAAATTCCCGAATTGGAAAAATTGAACTTTTGTATTCATAAAATTAATTACATTATTAAAATTTAAATTGTATTACAATAAATTTATTCAATTATAAAAAAATTTAATTGTTTATATTCGGGAATTTCATTATTTGGAAATTTTTAAATTCGCTAATATTGCACAAACTGTCAAGAATATTGTTATTCAAGATTTTTTCAATTTGGTAATATTATAAACTATTCGGGAATTTTATTATTCGGAAATATGTTTAATTTGGTAATTTTGTTACTCGAGAATTTAGTAATTCAGGAATTTTATTATTCGGGAATTTTTTTATTCAGAAATTGTATTATTCGGGAATTTTATTATTAGGCAATTTTATTATTTGAGAATGTTCAAATTCGGGAATTTGATAGTGTCGGAAATTATATTTTTCGGGATTTTTCTGTCGTCCCAATTTACTGTCGGAAATTTTATTTTCCAGGAATATTTAAATTCGGTAACATTATAAACTGTTGGGTATTATATTATTCGGGAATTTTCCGATTCGAGAATTTTATTTTTTGGGAATTTTCCAATTCGGGAATTTTGTTATTTGGAAAATTTATTGCTCGGGGATTTTATTATTCGGAAATTTTATTATTTGGGAATTTTATTACTAGGAAATTTTATTGTTTGAGAATTTTCAAATTCGAGAATTTTATAGTGTCGGGAATTATATTTTCCGGGATTTTTCTGTCGTCCCAATTCACTGTCGGAAATTTTATTTTTCATGAATATTTCAATTCGGTAAAATCGATGAAATTCCCGAACAGTTTATAATATTAACGAATTGTAAAATTCTTGAATAATTAAATTCCCAATGATAAAATTACCGAAACGTAAAATTCTTGAATGATAAAATTCCCCAATAGTAAAATTTTTGAATAATGAAATTCCTGAATAAAATTTCCTAATTATGAATTCCCGAATAATGAAATTCCTGAAAAATATAACTCCCGGCAGTTTATAATGTTACTGAATATGAAGATTCCCTAAGAATAAAATTTCCGACAGAAAATTGGGACGACTGAAAAATCTCGAAAAATAAAATTCCCGAATTGGAAAAATCCCGCATAATAAAATTTCAGAATAATAAAATTCCCGAATAATAAATTTTCCAAAAAAACAAAATTCCCGAATTACAAAATTCCCGAAAAATAAAATTCCCGAATCATAAAATGCCCGAGTAATAAAATTCCTCAATAATATAGTTCCCCACAGTTTATGGTGTTACCGAATTTTAAAATTCCCGAAAAAATAAAATTTACGACAGAAAATTGGGACGACTGAAAAATCCCAAAAGATGAAATTCCCGAACTGGAAAATTCCCTAGTAATAAAATTCCGAAGAATGAAATTCCCTAATTATAAAATTCCAGCATTCGAAAATTCCTGAATAATAAAATTTCTAAATTATAAAATTTTCGAATAATAAAATTACCAAATTGGAAAATTCTCGAATAATAAAATTCCCGAAAAGCTTATGATATTAACGAATTTTCAAATTCTTGAATAATGAAATTCCCAATAATAAAATTACCGAATTTTAAAATTCTTGAATGAAGAAATTCCCCAATAATAACATTTTCGAATAATAAAATTCCTGAATAATAAAATTGCCTGATTATGAAATTCCCGAATAATGAAATTCCTTGAAATTATAATTCTTAGCAGTTTATAATGTTACTGAATTTGAAAATTCCCTAAGAATAAAATTTCCGAAAGAAAATTGGGACGACTAAAAATCCCGAAAAATAAAAATCCCGAACTGGGAAAATCCCGAATAATAAAATTCGCGATTAATAAATTTCCCGAAAAATGAAATTCCCGAATTATAGAATGCCCGACATAATAAAATTTACGAATAATAAAATCCCCAAGCAATAAATTTTCCAAATAACAAAATTCCCGAATTGGAAAATTCCCAAAAAATAAAATTCTCGAATCGAAAAATTCCCGAATAATATAATACCCGACAGTTTATAATATATAATGTTACCGAATTTAAATATTCCTGAAAAATAAAATTTCCGACAGTAAATTGGGACGACAGAAAAATCCCGAAAAATATCATTTCCGACACTATCAAATTCCCGAATTTGAAAATTCTCAAATAACAAACTTGCCTAATAATAAAATTCCTGAATAATACAATTTATGAATAAAAGAATTCCCGAATAATAAAATTCCTGAATCACTAAATTCTCGAGTAACAAAATTACCAAATTAAAAAATTTCCGAATAATAAAATTCCCGAATAGTTTATAATATTACCAAATTGAAAAAATCTCGACTAATAATATTCTTGAGAGTTTGGCAATATTAGCGAATTTGAAAATTTCCAAATAATGAAATTCCCGAATATAAACAATTAAATTTTTTTATAATTGAAAAAATTTATTGTAATACAATTTAAATTTTAATAATGTAATTAATTTTATGAATACAAAAGTTTAATTTTTTTAATTCGGGAATTTTCTTGTTAAGATATTTTATAATTTGGCAATATTCTGTCGGCGTCGAAAAAATGTTTGATATAGATTACGCAGCAATTGCGTGATATATTTCAAACATATCTAAAATGTACGCAATAAGTTCTTCATCTCTATCAAACATATAAGACGATGCCGACGAATATGCATAAATAAATATTGATGAATAAATCGTAGACGCAGGGTTGCCACATTGTAAACTGTTTTGCGTAATTCGTTTTATTGTTTAATATGGATTCGGTTAAAAGCATCTTGGCAGGAAAATCTTTATATGATACCCCTGCATTCTTTATGAGAAAGCTATGCGATACATTTCATGGAAATTAATGTTTTTAGCTTATAATTCCCAACAGCGGATGTAGGTATTTGAATCAGAAAAAATAAAAGCTTCGTATGTTTAAGTTAGTGGGTTTTTGCAGCCAAGTAATTTAATCATAGAGAATTAAGGCAAGCAAATTGTACTTCAGTTTAAATAAGAAATTTCTTTAAATCAGGTAAAATATTGTTGGATCGCACAGCAATCCACAAATTTGTTTGATTCAAAGACATTTTTTTATGATAGAAGAAATTTCTTTCATTCTTTCAAAACAATTGATGAAAAGGGCGTGAAAAATGCTACAAAAAGGGAAGTAGACATTTCTTTATTTTTCCTGAAAAAATTATAAGAGGCTAAAAAGAGGTAGTGATAAACATAAACGTAAAAATTCTACCCCCTTTCTGTCCGTCATTATTTATCCAAGTTGAAAATAGTTCTCCCATAAACTACCATACAATGGGACCTTGTATTACCAATTCTTTCAGTAGATTAATTACCAATTCATTTAGTCAGTTATTCTTACACATTGAATAAGTAGATTTTTACTAATTAGCAGTAAACGAATTGGCGCTATTCGAATTAGTAGAAGACTGTTACCAATTAGTAGTTTTCTACTAATTTAAATTTAGCGTATAGTTTGAGAAAGATTCGCATTTTCTGAGTTAGGGTCAAAATCATCATTTAAGGATGTTCGAATCAGAAATAGGTATATTTTATGTTCATTGAGAAAAATGGAGTATACCGTTTATGATTTTGGATTTTAAAATTTGGACAGAGATCTATAGATATTATTACGCAAAATCTAGATGTTATTTTTTGAAATCCTAAAAATGTGTTCTTCACAAAAATAAGTTTTTGGAAGTTTGATCTTTATTAACTTGCAATCACGATTCGCATGCTACTTGTGTTACTTTTAAAATTAAACTTCAAATTGAAAGGCATTAAAAATGGAATAATTTCTGTTTAGAAGTTTTTAATATTGAAATACTTCGCTTCTATGAAAGACTACAATTTTTGAATGTAAAATGTCCCCATACAAACTAAATAATTTGAAATTTCAGATTTTAGAACTGAAGCCTGGACAGAGATAAAGAAATAAATAAAAAGATAAGAATCACTTTTGATTAAAACTTTGTTGAAACAGTGAGTAAATATAATATCATTCAACAGAATATCTTCGGGCAAAAAGCTATTTTTGTGGATAAAACGTTATCTTTGCAAAGGCTCCAATTTTTACTTAATTTTAGATTAATTTAAAGTTAACTAAAAACTTGTACAGAAATGCTATAATTGATGATAAACATTTTTGTTGAAATAATAAAAGACAAGCTCTAATAATTCGAACTAAAGAAAATGTCTCATTGTGCATGAAATCATTATGAAATATATACAAAAATATATATGAGTCATTCTTTTTCAACGAAAGACCTCCTGCAAGCCAAAATTGGTTTGGCCTCATAAAGGTCTATAGGTGGTCAATCGAAAGGTCTTGAAGTCTACTTTGAAAATCCGAGTGGCGTTTTTATCGAAACATCATGGCTGATCAAATATGACCGCCAAAACCACGTGACGTGCACGCTTTTTACTAAATTGATTATAGAACAAGCATCATCAACCCTATTGTGGTCTGCAACGTTCCAAATCAAAGGTTTCAAACTTTACTTTCGAAGAACATTGAGTAAAAATTTGTTCGTTTCCGGTAAAATCCATTATGGCGGCCAAAACCACGTGTCAAGTGGTGACTTTTGAAAAATAAATAGATTTTCACCAAATTTGGTACTCGGGGTTTTTTGGGCTCGCTGATTACGAATCTAAGGTCATATTTACAAAATACAAGATGACGGATCCAAAATGGCGGACAAATTTTTCAAGAATGAAGCAATTCCCACCAAATTTAGTATACAAGGGTTTTCGGGGTCGCTGACTACGAATACGAGTTTGGATTCAATATTCAAGACGGCAATTCAAGATGCTTTAGGCTTCAATAAAAACTATAGAATTTAAAATTTCGATAGTTAATTTACTCAGGAAAATTTTCTGAGAAAAAATTGTTGTCAAAAATCAAAAAACGCTATACGCTTTAACAGCAACTATGACATTAGAAATTTCTAAGGAAAAATTTTCTGAGAAAAAAGTTTCGTCAAAAATCAAAAACAACAACCATACCCGTTACAACCCGAAATTTTACAATTTTATGCAACACCGATATCTAAGCATAATCTTCCTTATCTCACGTGATAAAGGATAACGCCACTAATTATAAACGACCACCTTAACGATTTTCTCTGAATTTTAAAAAGAACTAAGTGATTTTTGAACCAAGAAAAAAGACTTTTCTGTCAAAAAGACGAATTTTAAAGAAAATACACTAATTTTTCAATTAAATTATTTACCTTTTAACTAAGAACGATACATTTTCTACCAAAAATAATTAAATTTTCGACCAAAGAAATTAATTTTTAAATAAAATGATCAATCTTCATCCGCAAGAATGAATTTGAACAAAGTGGTTGAATTTTTAACCAAGAAAGATAAATTCACCCAAAAAGTTAATTTTTAACCAAATTGTTGCATTTGCAACAAAATAATAATTAAAACTAGGAAAAGAGAAAAATAGGTGAAGACTGTGATAAACAAATAGGAAATTTGATAATTTATAGAATAAAAAAATATTATTTTCATATTTTTTAAATTTTCTACTGAAACAGATAAAAAAGGAATTTTCTTCAAATTAGTTAAATTTGCAAAACAAGAAATGAATTTAAAAAGAACTAAGTGATTTTTGAACCAAGAAAAAAGACTTTTCTGTCAAAAAGACGAATTTTAAAGAAAATACATTAATTTTCCACTTAAATTGTTTACCTTTTAACTAAAAACGATATGTTTTCTACCAAAAATGGAATAGTTAAATTTTCAGTTAAAAAACAGAATTTACAGCAAAATAATTAAATTTTAACCAAATTGATGCATTTGCAACACAATAATTAAATAGCAATTAAAAATGGGAAAGGAGGAAAATAGGTGAAGACTGTGATAAACAAATAGGAAATTTGATAATTTATAGAATAACAAAATATTATTTTTATACCATTAGGGCTAATCCCTTCCGTCATAAGCGGGACCCATTTTTGCTTATTGAAATAAGTCCAAACACTCCTTTAACCCAGTCGCTGATCAATCACTCTAGCAATCAGCCCAGGCGAAGAGCTTCACAAAGTCATTTAAATAAACATTAAAGTCTCTGAAATGGGTGGCGGGGGGGGGGGGTTAAATTTCAGAAAAGCACCTGACGTTATTTGTGGATGGCCCCTCGGATGGCCCCTCACGTAAAGTAGGGCTGGGGAAGTAGAACGCTTCACCAATGTCAAGAGTAGCATCCTAAAGAAAGTATTCTTTAGTCTTTAGAATCGTAAAGAAGGGTGTCGTGTAGAAAAAGGCCACTTGACAAAAAGAGACTGTGACAAAGAAGTTTTTCTGTATAACGGTGTTAAAAAAAAATCGTATTTTTGTTTAAACAAAAATTGATTATTAGTTCAGTTGAAAATAGAAGTATTTAGTTATGAATGTTATGTTTTTGTTAATGATTCAATCATTTTAGTTAAAAATTCATTTCTTCGTTTAAAAATTTAACTATTTTGTTGGAAATTAATTTTTTTAAACTCAAAATTTGTCTTTTCCATTTTTGGTTGAAAATTCTTCTTGGTTGAAAATCAATTTCTTGGTTTGAAAATTCATGCGTTTTATTGAAAATTCAACTGTTTTGTTCAAAATTACTTTTTTAGGTTGCAGATTAATCATTTTAATTGAAAATTTATGTTTAGTTGATAATTGAACTATTTGGATCAAAATATATTTCTTTGGTTCAAGATTCAATAATTACAGGTAAAAATTAATTGCTTAAAAATTTAAGTATTTTGTTATAAATTCGTTCTTTTTGGTTGCAAATTGCAATTAATTTCTGGTTTAAAAATTTGTCTTTTTTAGGTACAAAATTTATGTTCTTTAACGAAAACTCGTCGTTTTTAATAGAAAATTAATGTTCTTCGTTTAAAATTCATCTCTTTGTTTAAAAATTCACTTTTTTTATTGAAGATTCATCATTACAGTTGAAGATTCAACTATTCCGTTAAAAATTAATTTTTTTAAATCAAAATTTGAGTGTTACCATTTTGGGTAAACATTAAAATTTTTTTAATCGAAAATTCAACTGTTTGGTAGAAACTTCAACTATTTTGTTCAAAATTGATTTTTTGTGTTAAAGATTCATTATTTTAATTGAAAGTTCATGTGTTTTTGTTGGAACTAATTTTTGGTTCAAAATTGGTCTCTTTGAGTTAAAAATATTTATGAATTTTTACAAAAATTCGTCTATTTTGGTAGAAAAAGAATCTTTTTCGCTGAAAATTAAACAATTTTGTTAAAAATTCATTTTTTTGTTTGAAGATTCGTCATTTTAGTTGAAATTTTATTTCTTTGGTTAAAAATATTTTGTTAAAAATTGAACTATTCCATTTAAAGGTCATTTTTTGGTTTAAAGATTGATAATTTTCAGTTGAAAATTCATCTTTAGTTGAAAAATTGACTATTTTTGGTTCAAAATTTATTTGTTTTGTTCAAGGTTCAATCATTGTAGTTCAGAATTAATTGCTTTGTTTCAACATTTAAGTATTTTGTTGAAAATTCGTTTTTTTTTTGCTGGAACTAATTTTTGGTTCAAAATTGGTCTCTTTGAGTTGAAAAAATTAATGAATTTTTACAAAAATTCGTCTATTTTGGTAGAAAAAGAATCTTTTTGGCTGAAAATTAAACAATTTTGTTAAAAATTCATTTTTTTGTTTGAAGATTCGTCATTTTAGTTGAAATTTTATTTCTATTTTGTTTATTTTTAATGTTATTTTTACGATTAAAACAAAAACTACGCGTCCAACAAAATAATTGAACATTCAAGCCAAAAAGATGAATTTTCAGCCATAAGGAATAATTTTCTGAGGAAATTGTTGAATTATGAACTAAATAGTAAAATTTTTAAACAAAAAAATCTGATTTTTTAACAAGAAAGGTTAATTAAGACTTTTCAAAGAAAAAGAATTGACTTGTAATGAAAAATTTGGTTTTTATCCCAAGAGATGAATTTTCTACTAAAATGGTGAATTTTAAACAAAAGACGTGAATTTTCAAATAAACAAGATACATTTACAATATAAAATTTCATAGCTACATTTTTGCGGGAAAAAATTAATTTTTTACCAAAAAAAAACCACAAATTTCTCACAAAATAGTTCAATTTTTCACCAAATGTATTTAAATTCTTTACCAAAAATATGACCACTCGATAAAAAAATAATTACTTTTCTGCGAAAAAGATGAATTTTCAACAAAAAATGTAAAATTAGACTTTTCAACCAAAAAGAAGTAACTTTCAACTAAAAATTTGCTTATAATCGAAAGAGATGAATTTTCGACTAAAGTGGTAAATCCTTCAACGAAAAAGTTGAATTATCAGCTGAAATAATTAATTTCCAACAACAAAAAAAACAAATTTTTAACTAAATAGCTAAATTGTCGAATGAAAACGATAAAATTTCAATCAAATAATTGAATTTTTAACAAAAAAGTTCATTTCCAACCAAATAGTTGAACTTTCAAGCCAAAAAATGAATTTTTAGTTGAGAAAAGTGATTATCCAACAAAATTGTTAAATTAATAACCAGATTTTAACTTCCAACTTAAAATTTTTTTTTGATTCAAAGAGATGAATTTTCTATTAAAATGACGAATCTTTAACCAAAATAGTTAAATTTTCAGTTAAAAAAATGTATGTTCATCCAAAAATATAATAGTTACATTTTCAATTAAAAAATTTAATGTTTACAGAAACAAGAACGAACTTTCAATCTAATACTTGAATCTCCAATCAAATTAGTTGAATTTTCAACAATTAGCTCAAGTTTCGATAGAGAAATTAATTTTTCACCAAAAAAACAACAAATTTTTGACATAATAGTTCAATTTTTCACCAAAATATTTCTTATTTGGACCGAAAAGATGAATACTCAAGAAAAAAGATTGAGCTTTTGCCAAAAAGATGAATTTTGAACTAGAAATTTGACTTTACTTCAAAGAGATAAACTTTCTACTAAAATGATGAAGCTTCAACCGAAATGTCCGAAACAGTTAAATTTTCAGTTGAAAAAATTGTTTTTTATCCAAAAATATAACAGTTACATTTTCAATTTAGAAACTCAATTTTTCAACAAAGAAAAACAAAACAACTTTCGACCAAATGCTTAGATCTCCAAAAAATTTTTAACATAATAGTTCAATTTTTCACTAAAATGATTCAATTTTCGACAAAAATGATGAATACTCAAGAAAAAATATAAATTTTCTGCCAAAAAGTTCAATTTCGAACTAGAAATTGGATTTTATTTCAAAGAGTTGAATTTCCCACTAAAATTATGAATCTTTAACCGAAATAGTTAAATTTTCAGTTGAAAAAATTAATTTTCAACCAAGAAAAACAATATTCAGTTCTGGAATTTCAATTTTTCTTTCTAAAAGTATCTTTATAGATTTACTTAGTCCTGACTTCTACTTTTGGAAAATTTACATCTTCCTAGGAAAAACAAGGAATGTTTTGAGAAGCTTTGAATTTCAGCTCGGAAGAAAAATTCGAATTTTCCGATATTGGACTATAAATCTGAAACCCGTATAAAAGCATTGCGTATCATTTTGATCTTGCGGCATGAAATTGATCAACTGGAATTTACTCTCTAGAGAGAATTTTTTCCCCGAGATTTAAAAATCGTCCTTCAATAAAAGCTTTCCATGATGGTCAGAGAAATTTAAAATAATTTTGGCTTGTTACTCACACAGTTAAAATTGGGTACTCCATTGTTTCACAAATTGGCAAAGTGCCCTGAAGCTTCATATTTCTGCATAAACGGTGCCTATTCTTTCAGAGTGCAACCTCACTGGCAATACTCTAAACTTTAAAGTGCAACAAAAAAGCTTTTCTTCACAATTGAAAAAACTTTATTCAATCTACAATAACTGGTAATTGGCTTTTCCAATTTACAGCTGCGAGAGTGAATAGCTTTTGTTTCATGTCGCACTTACGATTAATTCCGTTCGCCACTATTCACAGAGAAACAAATGTAATTGTAGCATACTCTAACTTCTGCAAAATCAAACTTAAGGATTTGTGAGAAGTTTGCTTCATTTGCCCGGCTTAAATAGTAAGCTGCTAAAGTTTCAGTCTGTCATTTGTTTGTATAGCAACGTTAAATTCTTCGATTCTACTTTCAATGCAATTGTTTCCAATGGGGTCGTTCTGTTACATTTCGCGCTTAGGGAGCGTCCATAAAATACGTAGTCTGTTCTTCTTTTGTTTGAATAAAGACGAAAAGAAAATTGCCGTTAAGTGATAAAGGACACAACGTTATAAACAAAAATTTTCTCTACCTTGCCGCCCCTTATTTCCCCTACTTTTCCTTCCCTCGTGGGTTATAACTTGTTACTTGTGAGTTAAGAGCTAGGAGTTGTGAGTTAGGAGTTAGGAGCGAGGAACTAGGAGTCCGGAGCTAGGAGTGAGCAGTTAGGAGTCAAATGATTTTTTCTTCAGGGAGCGTTGACATATTACGTGACGCTATTCTTAGTGATTTTTAGTAATTTTTAGGGTTTTTTGGCTCAACCCTCGTTCTTGTGATAATTTCTAACATTTTGGCACCTACCTCTCCTAAAAATGCCACGTGACACTAAAGCCGACCCCCCTTCTATTTTTAAATAAGAAATATAAATGTTGGAGAATAACAGAAAATTTTAAACGTCTTTTTCAGACTAGTTGGAGTCATGAATTAAACATAATTATTTTTTAATTTTTTTCTGAAAAAAATCTTCTCCTTTCACTCCGCTGGGATTCGAACTACAGAACTTATGATTTCCGGTCAGGTGCTTTTCCCATTAAGCTACTAGAGAGATCGAAAGAAGAAACTTTATTTTAGGAAATATACGCATTATTATGCTAGATGGTACAAATCAAATTTTTAAAAGGAATCTGTATTATCATTGGAGAATAAGAGAAAATTTTTTTATTCTTCTTTAGAGTAGATAAAGTTATGAATCAAAAATCATTTTTTATTAATTTTTGTCTGAAAAAAGATCTCCTTTCACTTCGCTGAGTTTCGAATCACGGAACATATGATTTCCGGTCAGGTGCTTTTCCCACTAAGCTGCTAGAGAGATCGAAAGAAGAAACTTCATTTCAGGAAATATACGCACTATCATGCTAGATGATACAAATCAAATTTTTAAAAGGAATCTGTATTGTTATTGGAGAATAACAGACAATTTTTTACTTATTTTTCAGACTAGATGGAGTTATGAATCAAAAATCATTTTTAATTAATTTTTGTCTGAAAAAAGATCTCCTTTCACTTTCCTGTGATTCGAACCACAGAACTTATTGTTTTCGGTCAGGTGATTTCCATTGAGATGCTAGAGAGATCGAGCGAAGAAACTTTATTTCAGAAAATATACGCATTATTATGCTTGATGGTACAAATCAAAAATTTTTTAAGGCATCTATATTATCATTGATGATAATACAGATTCCTTCAGGGAAATTTGATTTTTACCATCTAGCATAATAATGTGTATATTTTCTTATATACGAACCTGTATTATCATTAATGATAATACAGATTCCTTTCAAAAAAATTTATTTTTACTATCTAGCATAATAATGCGTATATTTCCTGATGTACGCATCTGTATTATCATTAATGATAATACAGATTCCTTTCAAAAAATTTGATTTGTACCATCTAGCATAATGATGCGTATATTTTCTGATATGCAAATCTGTTTAAAAATCATTTTTAATTAATTTTTTTTCTGAAAAAAGCTTCTCCTTTCACTCCGCTGAGTTTCGACTCACGGAACTCATTATTTCCGGTCAGGTGCTTTTCTCACTAAGCTACTAGAGAAATCGAAAGAAGGCATTTCATTTGAGAAAATATACGCATTATCATGCTGGATGATATAAATCAAATTTTTAAAAGGAATCTGTATTATCATCGGAGAATAACAGAAAATTTTTTACTTCTTTTTCAGACTAGATGGAGTTATGAATCAAAAATCATTTTTAATTAATTTTTTTCTGAAAAAAGTTCTCCTTCCACTCCACTGGGATTCGAACCACAGAACTTATTGTTTTCGGTCAGGTGCTTTTCCATTGAGCTGTTAGAGAGATCGAGAGAAGAAACTTCATTTCAGAAAATATACGCATTATTATTTCAGATGGTACAAATCAATTTTTTTAGGCACCTATATTATCATTGATGATAATACAGATTCCTTTAAGGAAATTTGATTTTTACCATCTAGCATAATAATGCGTATATTTCCTGATATACGAATCTGTATTATCATTAATGATAATACAAATTCCTTTGAAAAAATTTGATTTTTACCATCTAGCATAATAATGCGTATATTTCCTGATGTACGCATTTGTATTATCATTAATGATTATACAGATTCTTTTCAAAAAATTTGATTTGTACCATCCAGCATAATGATGCGTATATTTTCTGATATACGAATTTGTTTAAAAATAATTTTTAATTAATTTTTTTTTCTGAAAAAAAAATCTTTTCCTTTCACTCCGCTGGGTTTCGAACTACAGAGCTTATGATGTCCGGTCAGGTGCTTTTCCCATTAAGCTGCTAGAAAGATCGAGAGAAGAAACTTTATTTCAGAAAAAATACGCATTATTATGCTAGATGGTACAAATCAAAATTTTTGTAAGACATCTACATTATCGTTGATGATAATACAGATTCCTCCGGAGAAATTGGATTTTTACCATCTAGCATAATAATGTGTATATTTTCTGATATGCGAATCTGTATTATCATTGATTATAATACAGATTCCTTTTTAAAAATTTGATTATTACCATCTAGCATAATAACGCGTATATTTCCTGATATACGAATCTTTATTATCATTAATGATAATACTTTATCCTTAGCAGTGTTGCGGAATGAACGTGTTATTTAAATAAGTAACACGAGAATTCTAGATCAATCTAAAATATCTATATCTTGAACCTATATACCTATCTACCATATACCTATATACCCAGAGCCGGCGGAACGCAGGTTATCTATCTTTCTCGCTCCTTAAGGAGCGAGAAAGACAGATAACCTAAGTTCCCCCGGCCCTGTATATACCCATCCACACCGCACTACTTTCCAACCGAGCAATTCACGCCTACCCCTAAAGGGAAACGGCTTAATGATATAATAATAATAATAATAACAAAATGTGGATTTTTGAAGAATTCGAAAAAAAGCTTTTTAGAGTTTTGAAAGGTTTCAAGGGAATAAAAAAGAGATTTTTAAAGATTTTCGGGAATACTGATATAAATCTTATTTTGATAGATTTATTTTAAGATGAAATTGAAAAACATTTGTAAACATTTCAAAAGATTTCCATAATTGTCAGAAAAGTTTCTGGAAGATTTTAAGGCAATTTTTTTATTTTTCGCAGCATTGAAAAAAACACACACATTTTAAATTTAAACAATTTCAAGAAATTGAAAACACAAATCGTTGAAGTTTCGAAAAAAGGAACTTTTTAGGAGTTTCGAAAAGTTTCAAGAAAATCGAAAAGTTTTTCTTCAAAGATTCCTGAGAAAATTGAAATGATTTTTATTTTTCAACAATTAATTTTAAGATAAAATTGAAAATTATTTCAAAATATTTATAACGAAACAAAATAAATTATTTTCCAGCTTTAAAAAAAATATATAAATTTTTATAATTTAGTTCGATAATTAAGCGTTAATTTCAATTTTAAATAATCATTCATAATGTCAATAAAAATAAAATTCAATTGAAATTTACTATTTTCACAGTTTATAATATTTACATTTGTCAATGCCAAAAATGTAAGGAGCATTTAGTATAATTATTATTGGTACTCTGTGAAAAGTGTATATGTATTAAATCATCAAAATAATGTTTTTTCACTTTTCATTGGTACTTATTAATTTAATGGATATTTAATATGCTACAAAATATTTTTCCAAAATAAATATGTGCAAAACACGTATTTTACCAATCAAAAGAAATTATAACTTATTTTTTTTAGTTAAAATATTAACTATTTTGGTAGAAAATTCAACTATGTGGTTGAAAATTTCACAATTTGGTGGAAAATTTAACACTTTGGTAGAAAATACCACTATTCTATTGAAAGTCAACTTTTTTGTAGAAAATTAACTGTTTTGTGTTTACTTACTTTTTTTTAATTCATCTCTTTTAGTACAAATTTATTCTCTTCTGGTTCAAAATGCATTACATCACTAAAAACACCTTTAATATTATTTAAATATATTTAACAACACTTTTAGTTGAATTGAAAATCGCACTTTTTTGGTTGACAATTTATCACTTTAGTTGGAAATTCATCGTTTGGGTTGAAAATTGGTTTTCCTGAATAAAATTAATATTTGTAACAGCAATAATTCAACCATTCCATTTTTTATAAAAAAGCGTATCTTGTTTAGTTGAAAATTTAACTGCTTGGTTGAATATTCCTCTAGTTTGTTGAAAATTCGTTTTGTTGGTAGAAAGTTAATCACCTTGGATCGAAAATTGAAAAATTCAAGAATTAAAAATTAAACTGTTTCGTATCGTTTTTTTTTGTAGTTGTTTTTTTCTTGTTGTTGAAAATTCAGCTATTTTGCTGTAAATTTGCCGTATGGGGTTAAAAATTCAACTATTTGTTTGAAAATTCATGAATTTGATAGAAAATTCGACTATTGAGTTGAAAAAAAAATTGTATTGAAAATGATTATTTTTGGAATAATAATTCAATTGTTTTGTTTCGTTACTGTTTTTTTAATTGAGCTATTTTATTGAAAAATGGTCTGATTATTTTAAAAATAAACTATTTTTGTTTAACAATCAACTATATAGTTGCAAATGAAATTCTTCTTTTTGGCTTGAATATTCAGCAATTGAAAATTAACTGTTTAGTGGAAAACTCTACTGTTTTGTGTTTAATTTTTTTTTTCCTCAATTCATCTCTTTTTGTACAAATTTAATCTCTTTTGGGTTACAAATGTAATTGTTTAATTGAAAGTCAATCTTTTTTGGTTGACGATCCATCATTTTAGTTGAAAATTCATCTATTGGGTTGAAAATTCGTTTTCTTGAACATAAATTAATTTTTATAACAATAATAATTCTAACTATTTGGTTGAAAATACAAGAATTCAAGAATTAAAAATTGAACTGTTTCGTTTCGTTTTTTTTTTGTTGTTGTTGAAAGTTCAGCTATTTTGCTGAAAATTCGCCTTATTGGGTTGAAAATTTAAATATTTGGTTGAAAATTCATAAATTTGGTAGAAAATTCAAAAATTAAAAATTTAACCGTTTTTTTGCATTATTAAAATTATTATTATTACTGTTTTTTTTTGAAAATTCAGCTACTTTGCTGGAAATTTGCCGTATTGGGTTAAAAATTCAACTTTTTAGTTAAAAAAAAAAAATTTTTATCGAAAATGACTATTTTTGGAATAACATTTTATTTGTTTTGTTTTTCAACAGTTGAAATACTCAACAGTTGGACATTCAACGGTCGTAAATTAAAGAAAATTGTAAATTGAATTTTCAACACCACTTTTTTCAACAGTTTGATGATTAACTGTGGAAAACTGAAGAAAATCACATTTTTAATTTATTACAATTTTTAGCAGTTGAATTTTCAACTGTTTGATAATTCAATTTTCTTCAATTTTCAACATTGAAGGTGTAAGTGTTGAAAGTTGTAGAAAATTAAAAATTGAAACTTTCACAGCTAGATTTCAAATAGACGTAAAATAAATTTTAAATATTCTTACATTTTCAACAGTTGAAAATGGCAGTTATATTTTAAATTATCTTTAAGTTTATACAGTTGAAAATTGAATTTTAAATTTTTTCAATATTCAACAGCTGAGAATTGAAACCTGAATTTTTAATTCATTTCCATTTTCAACCACTGAAAATCAAATTTTCAACAGTTGAAAATTAAATTCTGAATTATCTTTAATTTAAAATTTCCTCAAACTTTCCGAAACTTTGAAAAAACTTAAAAATTTTATTTCGAAATATTCAGAATTTTCGAAATTTTCAATAACTGCTGAATACATTTGTAAATTATTTGAATTCTTTCTGAAACTTTTTAAAAATTCTGAAAATTTATAAAAATTTCCTAAAAATCTCCATATTCTTTTTTGATCCTGATCTTGAAAAGAAATGTGCATTTTTTAAGACCCTTTCTTTAAAGAATTCTTCTTTTTCCCTTTTTTCAAGGAACTTCCTGTTTTCTCGTTTTTGCACTTGAACGCGAACTGAACTAACAGAACCCAATAAGAAAATCAAAATATAGTTCATTGAAAGTTCATTATTTTTAATTGAAAAGTCTACTAATATATTTTTGGTTCAGAATTCACAACTTTTGGTTAGAAATTCTATCATTTCATTGAAGATTGAACTATTTTATTATAAAATCGATTTTTTTTAGGTTGAAAATTAATTTTTTTATCTGTAAATTTATCTATTCTATTTTTAGTTGAAAACTGACTGCTTTAAGTTGACAATTTGACTATTAAATTTTCATTGAGAATTCATCTTTTTTTTAAACATTTATTTTACTGCTTCAAGATTTACTTGTATTGTTGAAAACAATTTTTTTAACTGGAAATTCAACTATTCATTGCAGGTTAAAAATTTCGCTCTTTTAGTTATAAATGCAGCCCTTTGGATGGAAATTCGTCTGCATAAAAATATTTTTCTTAAGATTTATCGGAAAATTGAAAATGATTTTTTTACAAAGAGATTTATTTTAATAGAATACTTAAGAGGAATTCAAAATATTTCTACATTTTCAAAAAAGAATTCTGAAGATTGTAAGGTAATTATTTTAATTATTTAGATTTTAAAGAAATGTAGGACAAATTTGAATAATTTTAAACGATATTTACCTTGAAGGTTTCAAGGTGTTGAAAATATTTGAAAATAATTAAAAATTTGAGAACATTTCAACAATGTTTTTAGAAAAAAGTACATTTTTGAAGATTTATAAAAAAATTACAAGTTTTTTTAGAATTTTGAAGGCTTTAAAGATTTGTTCTTACGATT